>JARFJB010002170.1:745000-747500 GCA_036346205.1 Vesta saturnalis | reverse complement strand
ACAAACACACAAACACACAAACACACAAACACACAAACACAAAACACACACACAAACACACAAACACACAAACACACAAACACACAAACACACAAAACACACAAACACAAACACACAAACACACAAACACAAAAACACACAAACACACAAACACACAAACACACAACACACAAACACATAAACACACAAACACACAAACACACAAACACACAAACACACAAACACACAAACACACAACACACAAACCCACAAACACACAAACATACAAACACACAACACACAAACACACAAACACACAAAACACACAACACACAAACACACAAACATACAAAACATAAACACACAAACATACAAACACACAACACACAAACACAAAACACACAAACAAACAAACACATAAACACACAAAACACATAAATACACAACACAAACACATAAAACACACAAACATACACACAAACACACAAACACAAATACACACAAACACACAAACACAAACACAAAACAAACACACATAAACACACAAACACACAAACACAAAACACACAAACACACAAACACACATAACACACATACACACAAATACACAAATAAACACATAAATAAACATACACACAAACACAACATAACAAAACACAAACACACAACACACAAACACAAATAAACACAAATAAAACACACAAACATAAAACATAACACACAAAACACAACAAATACACAAACAACAACACAAATAAACACAAACACACAAACACACACAACACACACACAACACAAATACACAACACAAACATACAAAATAACACAACAAATAAACACACAAACACAAACACACAAATAAACACACAAACACACATAACACACACATACACACAAACACACAACATAAACATACAACAACACACAAACAAATACACAAATACAAACACAAATAAATACACACAAACACACAAACAAAACACATAAACAAACACACAAACAAAACACAAACACACAATAACACAAACACACAAACAACATACAAATAAACATAATAAATAAATACACAAACAAAACACAAACAAACACACAAACAAACACACAAACAAACACACAAAAACAAACACACAAACAAACACACAAACAAACACACAAACAAACACACAAACAAACACACAAAACACACAAGCAAACACACAAGCAAACACACAAGCAAACACACAAACAAACACACAAGCAAACACACAAACAAACACACAAACAAAACACAAACAAACACACAAACAAAACACAAACACACAAACAAACACACAAACACACATAAACACAAACACACAACAAACACACAAACAAACACACAAACAAATACATAAACAACACACAAATACAAAACACATAAACACAAACACATAAACAAAACACACAAACAAAACACACAAACACAAAACACACAAACAAACACACAAACAAACACAAAACAAACACACAAACAAACACAAAACAAAATACACAAACACAAACACACAAACAAAAACACAAATAAACACATACAAACAAACACACAAACAAACACACAAACAAACACATAACACAAATACACAAAACAACACACAAACAAAATACACAAACAAACATACATAACACAAACACACAAACAAACACACAAACAAACACACAAACACAAACACACAACAAATACACAAACAAACACACAAACACACAACACACAAACAAACACATAAACACAAACACACAAACAAACACACAAATAAACACACAAAATAAATACATAAACAAACACACAAACAAACACACAAACAAACACATAAACACAACACACAAACAAATACACAAACAAAACACAAACAAATACACAAACAAACACACAAATAACAAACACAAACAAACACACACACACAAATAAAATACACAAACAAACACATAAAATAAATATACAAATACACACAAACACATAAATAAAAACACAAATACAAAACACAAACAAAAACACAAAATAAACACACAACACACACAACAAACATAAACACAAACATAAACACACAACAACACACAAACAAACACACAAACAAAAACACACAAACACACAAACAAATAAAACACACAAACACACAATACACAAACACAAACACACAAACAAACACACAAATACATAAACACATAAACATACAAACACAACACATAAACAAACACACAAATACACATACACAAACACACAAACACACAAACACACATACACACAACAAACACACAAACACACAAACAAATAACACACAAAACAAACATACAAACAAACACACAAATAACACACACAACACAAACACACAAACAAACACACAAAACAAAACACAAATAAACACACAACACACAAACACACAAACAAACACACAAACAAACATACAAACAAACACAAACAAACACATAAATAAACATACACAAACAAACACAAACAAACACACACAAACACAACACATACAAACAAACACACAAACACAAACACACA
>JARFJB010002170.1:730000-737500 GCA_036346205.1 Vesta saturnalis | reverse complement strand
GAAATTATAGTAACAAGACCTACCTTGTGTTGATGTAAATCTTTGTAGATTTTGAAATAAATTTTGTGATAAATGTTTGAGTTATTTGCATGATTAAGTTGGAACTTTATTAAAGTTCATTTTATTTCCATGATGAATTTTTGAACTTGTTTGAAGTTACGATATTTAAGTGAAGATTTTCAGATTCAGTTTTAAGTAGTTTTAGGGTTATATTTTATGAAGTTTTATCGGAAACTTTTGAGTTTAAATTATAAAATTTAAGACTTTGATGAGGAAATTTAAAGTTTGAGAGGTGAGTTTATTTTGCAAATTAAGAGAACATTTAGTGACGAAATTTTAGCAATGATTTTGAAGTCTATTTACAGGTTGAGTCAAAGAGTTTTTTTTTTGATTGAAAAGTGTGCGCCTCCTCACTTACGCGGACGATTAGATATTGTTCATGCCGTTATTATTTAAACCATTTAAAGTCAGGTGGTACCTTAGTGACCTTCTATCACCGATTTTTGATTATGTTGAGTTGTAACGAGTGCCCTTTTAGTTATTTAAGTAAGAATCGCTAGGTCGGTACCATACACTTTGCCTGTACAGGCTGATGTTCTAGTGTCACGTCAGTCACACTTTGTCAAAGTTAGAACTTCAGTACCATAGATAATTACTGGTACCATGCATTGATGATATACTCCCCTATGTCTGTGTGAAAAGTGCTTCCAATTTACCGACAGCGACCCATCCTAGACGTATACCGCGATATGTCTCGCAAGTTTGACTGTTCCTACCAATCTTATTTAATAACGTAGGTATTTACCTTCTTGGGTTGTTTTTACTTTTTATGTCTCTTACCAGGTTATTCATAAATTCGGTTTTTGGAAAATTATGTTTAGACCGGCGTTCAGCAATGGCTTCTTTAATTCTGCTAAACTTTGCATTGCATACTCAAGTTGTCCCAAAATAATGCCTTAACGAGATATTCCAAGCGTCGGGGAGGTAGTATCACTCTGCTTAATTCCTCTTTGTATGGAGTATTACTTTTGCCCATACATTATTGTGGAAATAATTGATCAGCGCCGATTATCTGTAATATACTAGGCTTTGCCATAACTGCGTTATTATAAGAAAATAAACTACTTGGTCTATAATTTAATAATAAGTTAAAAAAAGAGATTATTTCTTGCAGCAGTGTTTTACCTAGCATCATAACAGCTTCTATCACAATGCAAAAGTTCATTTCACGAATAATTAGACCTCTATAATATGGCTGCTATTCCACTATGAACACCATCCAATTATAAAATAACTAAAAATGCTGTAAGTGTAACATTGTAATGAAAGGGATATTTCAGTTGGCTACTCTGAACCGCATTTTCCATCCTTTCCTACAACATTATAATAGCAGAAGAAAAATATAATAACAAATACGACCTTCAAACGTCTTAAAATATTATTTGCCAACTCAGTAGCGTATCACGTGGAGAGGTAACTTAGGTTAGTAAAATTGAAAATTTTTCAATTAAATTAATTATTGTAAGAAATAAACATCGTTAAAATAAAAGAATTTCTGAAAATTTACCATTACTAATTCGTAATTAATGTTGAAACTGCTAAACACAAACAAACACACAAATAAACACATAAATAAACACACAAATAAACACACAAACAAATACATAAATAAAACATACAAATAAATACATAAACAAACACATAAACAAACACAATAACACACAAACACAACAACACATAACACAAACACACAAAACAAACACACACAACAACACACAAACAAACACACAAAATAAACACACAAACACAATACACAAACACAACACACAAACACACACATAAATACACACAAACACACAAACAAACACACATACACACAAATACACAAACAAATACAAACAAACACAAACACAAATACATAAACAAATACACAAACAAACACATAAACAACATACACAAATAAACACAATAAACACAAAATACACAAACAAATACACAAACAAACATACAAACAAATACATAACACACAATACACAAACAAATACACAAAATAAACACACAAAATAAACACAAAATAAACACACAAACACACAATACACAAATAAACACACAAATAAACACACAAACACAACACACAAACAAAACACATAAACAAATACATTAAATAAAACACACAAACAAACACACAACACACAAACACATAACACAAACACAAAACAAACACACAAAACAAACAACAAACAATACAAACAAACACACAAATAAAATACATAAACACACACAACACAAACAAATACACAAACACACAAAATAAATACACACAAACACACAAACACAAACACATAAACAAACACATAACACAAACACATAAACATACACAACAAACACACAAACAAATACACACAAACACACAAACAAATACACAAACAAACACACAACAAACATACAAACAAACACACAAACAAACACACACAAACAAACACACAAAACACACAAACACAAATAAATACACAAACAACACACAAACAAACACATAACACAAACATACACAAACACATAAACACAAACACAAACAAACACACAAATAAACACACAAACAAACATACAACAACACACAAACAAACATACAAACAAACACATCAAACAAACACACAACAAACACACACACAAACACACAACACACACACAAACATACAAAACACACACACACACACATAAAAACACACACACAAACACACACACAACACACACACAAACACACACACAAACACACACACAAACACACACACACAAACACACACACACAAACACACACACAAACACACACACAAACACACACACAAACACACACACACAAACACACACACAAACACACACAAACACACACACACAAACACACACACAAACACACACACAACACACACACAAACACACACAAAACACACACACACAAACACACACACAAACACACACACACACACACAAACACACACACAAACACACACACAAATACACACACACACACACAAACACACACACAAACACACACACAAACACACACAAAACACACACACACAAACACACACACAAACACACACACACAAACACACACACAAACACACACACAAACACACACACACACACACACACAAACACACACACAAACACACAATAACACACACAAACACAACACACAAACACACACACAAACACACAAAACACACATAAACACACACAAAACACACACACAAACACACACACAAACACACAAAAACACAACACACAAACACACAAAACACACACACATAACACACACAAACACACAAAACACATATAAACACACACACAAACACACACACAAACACACAAAACACACACACACATAAACACACACAAACACACAAAAACACACACAAACACACACACACAAACACACACACACACACACACACAAACACACACACAAACACACACACAAACACACACACACAAACACACAAACACACACACAAACACACACACAAACACACACACACAAACACACACAACACACACACAAACACACACACAAACACACACACAAACACACAAACACACAAACACAACACACAAACACACACACACACAAACACACACACACACACACACACACACACACACACACACACACACAATACACACACACAAACACAAACACACACACACAACACACACACACACACACAGACACACACACACACAACACACACAAACACACAAACACACAAACACACAAACACACAAACACACAAACACAAACACACAAACACACAAGCACACAAACACGCAACACACAAACACACAAACACGCAAACACGCATACAAAACACACAAACACGCAAAACACAAACACATGAACACACAAACACAAAAGCACACAAACACAAAAACGCAAACACACAAACACACAAACACAAAAACACGCAAACACAAACACACAAGCACACAAACACACAAACACACAAACACACAAACACAAAAGCACACAAACACACAAGCACAAACACACAAACACAAACACTGAAACACACAAACACCCAAACACGCAAACAGGCAAACACGCAAACACGCAAACACGCAAACACGCAATAACACAAACACACAAACACACATACACGCAGACACGCAAACACACAAATATACAAACACTAAACACGCAAACACGCAACACGCAAACACGCAAACACGCAAACACGCAAACACGTAAACACACAAACACACAAACACGCAAACACGCAAACACAAACACACAAACACACAAACACGCAAACACGCAACACAAACACAAACACACAAACACACAAACACACAAACACGCAAACACAACACGCAAAACACGCAAACACGCAAACACGCAACACGCAAACACGCAAACACGCAAACACGCAAACACGCAAACACGCAAACACGCAAACACGCAGACTCGCAAACACGCAAACACGCAAACACGCAAACACACACATACGCAAACACACAACACGCAAACACACAAACACACAAACACGCAAAACGAAAACATGAAAACCCGTAAACACGAAAACACGCAAACACGTAAACACGCAAACACACAAAAACGAAAACACGCAAAACGCAAACACTAAACACGCAAACACGCCAAACGAAAACTCACAAACCGAAAACAAGCAAACACAAACACGCAATCACGCAACACACAAAACACAAACACACAAACACGCAAACACGCAAACACGCAAACACAACACAAACACGCAAACACGCAAACACGCAAACACACAAACACACAAACACGCAAAACACACAACACGCAAAACACGCAAACATAAACACACAAAACACGCAAACACGCAAACACACAAACACGCAAACACACAAACACGCAAACACACAAACACGCAAACACACAAACACGCAAACACACAAACACGCAAACACACAAACACGCAAACACACAAACACGCAAACACACAAACACGCAAACACACAAACACACAAACACACAAACACAAAACACACAAACACAAACACAAACACACAACACAAACACGCAAATACACACGCAAACACAAACACGCAAACACAAACACGCAAACACAAACACGCAAACACGTAAAATACGCAAACACGCAAACACGCAAACACGCAAACACGCAAACGCACACGCAAACACGCAAACACGCAAACACGCAACACGCAAACACGCAAACACGCAAACACGCAAACACGCAAACACGCAAACACGCAAACACGCAAACACACAAACACGCAAACACGCAAACACTCAAACACACAAACACGCAAACACACAAACACACAAACACAAAACACGCAAACACGCAAAACACACAAACACACAAACACGCAAACACGCAAAACACAAACACAAACACGCAACACGCAAACACAAACACACAAACACGCAAACACACAAACACAAAACACAAAACACACAAACACACAAACACACAAACACACAAACACACAAACACACAAACACACAAACACACAAACACACAAACACAACACAAAAACAAAAACACAAACACACAAACACAAACACACAGCACACAAACACACAAACACAACACACAAACACACAAACACACAACACACAAACACACAAACACACAAACACACAAACACACAAACACACAAACACACAAACACACAAACACACAAACACACAAACACACAACACACAAACACACAAACACACAAACACACAAACATACAAACACACAAACACACAACACACAAACACACAAACACACAAACACACAAACACACAAACACACAAACACACAACACACAAACACACAAACACACAACACACAAACACACAACACACAAACACACAAACACACAAACACACAAACACATAAAACACACAAACACACAACACACAAACACACAAACACACAAACACAAAACACATAACACACACAAACACACAAAACACACAACACACAACACACAACACATAAACACACAACACACAACACACAACACACAAACACACAAACACACAACACACAAACATACACAAACATACAAACACACAACACACAAACACAAAACACAAACACACAAACACACAAACATAAACACACACAAACACAAAACACACAAACACACAAACACACAAACACACACAAACACACAAACACACAAACACACAAACACACAAACACACACAAACACACAAACACACAAACACACAAACACACACAAACACACAAACACACAAACACACAAACACACAAACACACAAACACACAACACACAAACACACAAATACACAACACACAAACACACAAACACACAAACACACAAACACACAAACACACAAACACACAAACACACAAACACACAAACACACAAACACACAAACACAAAACACACACACAAACACACAAACACACAAACACACAAACACACAAACACACAAAACACACAAACACAAACACACAAACACACAAACACAAAAACACACAAACACACAAACACACAAACACACAACACACAAACACACAAACACACAAACACACAAACACACAAACACACAAACACACAAACACACAAACACACAACACACAAACACACAAACACACAAACATACAAACACACAACACACAAACACACAAACACACAAAACACACAACACACAAACACACAAACATACAAAACATAAACACACAAACATACAAACACACAACACACAAACACAAAACACACAAACAAACAAACACATAAACACACAAAACACATAAATACACAACACAAACACATAAAACACACAAACATACACACAAACACACAAACACAAATACACACAAACACACAAACACAAACACAAAACAAACACACATAAACACACAAACACACAAACACAAAACACACAAACACACAAACACACATAACACACATACACACAAATACACAAATAAACACATAAATAAACATACACACAAACACAACATAACAAAACACAAACACACAACACACAAACACAAATAAACACAAATAAAACACACAAACATAAAACATAACACACAAAACACAACAAATACACAAACAACAACACAAATAAACACAAACACACAAACACACACAACACACACACAACACAAATACACAACACAAACATACAAAATAACACAACAAATAAACACACAAACACAAACACACAAATAAACACACAAACACACATAACACACACATACACACAAACACACAACATAAACATACAACAACACACAAACAAATACACAAATACAAACACAAATAAATACACACAAACACACAAACAAAACACATAAACAAACACACAAACAAAACACAAACACACAATAACACAAACACACAAACAACATACAAATAAACATAATAAATAAATACACAAACAAAACACAAATAAACACACAAATAAACACACAAACAAAAACACAAAAACAAACACACAAACAAACACACAAACAAACA
>JARFJB010002170.1:545000-720000 GCA_036346205.1 Vesta saturnalis | reverse complement strand
CTACTTGGTCTATAATTTAATAATAAGTTAAAAAAAGAGATTATTTCTTGCAGCAGTGTTTTACCTAGCATCATAACAGCTTCTATCACAATGCAAAAGTTCATTTCACGAATAATTAGACCTCTATAATATGGCTGCTATTCCACTATGAACACCATCCAATTATAAAATAACTAAAATGCTGTAAGTGTAACATTGTAATGAAAGGGATATTTCAGTTGGCTACTCTGAACCGCATTTTCCATCCTTTCCTACAACATTATAATAGCAGAAGAAAAATATAATAACAAATACGACCTTCAAACGTCTTAAAATATTATTTGCCAACTCAGTAGCGTATCACGTGGAGAGGTAACTTAGGTTAGTAAAATTGAAAATTTTTCAATTAAATTAATTATTGTAAGAAATAAACATCGTTAAAATAAAAGAATTTCTGAAAATTTACCATTACTAATTCGTAATTAATGTTGAAACTGCAAATTACTCCATTAGCATAATTCGAATTAGAAATCATTAATGACCACTTGCTTTGCTTATAAATGTGGAATCAATTTTCCATTTTGCCATTATACTGTAAACAATAATTTGTAACGGTTGTAGTGATTGTGTAGTTTTATACTAAAATGGAAGAAAGTTTTGTTTTAACTGAAGACGAGAACATTGAAAATTTCACAGTTATACAACTTGGTAAGATTATACAATATTTTCTTAAATATTTTAACTGTTATTATTACAGCGTACATATATATGCGTAAAAACACAGAACACAAGCAATAATTGTAAATGCATATAACCCAAGTAAGAAACATCAAAATGTAGCTGTAGATTTAAAATAAATATATAATAAACAATTTAGAATAGTAAACAGTCCAAGAATAAATTTTTAATTACGCAATAATTATTAATAAAAAATAATTTACTACATACTTTTAATTTTTTTAAAATTTGTATTAAAATAGTTAAAATAGTATATAATAATAATACTAGGTGAGCGTGGTGATGGCAATTTATTAATAATAAATTTATTCAAATAAGTTTTCACTTTTTTATATGACAAAAGGTACTACGCCAATGAGTGCTGCGCTTTATTTGGTGACAAATTTAAATAGCGGCCATATTGCAGATCTAATTACCAAACACTATAACTGTTTCCACACATATCTTCATCTATACAAAACCTTTCTTATTAAATACCTGCCAGTTCTTTGTTTGATTTACTATTAGAATGTTACATCAACCCAGTTCTTCATAAAATTATTTTATTTCGTTCAATACACATTTTTTGTCGTATTATTTGGTAGTCGAGAAATCTCAGTTTTTCGTCTTTCAATTTTCTATTAAAAACTCTAGCATTCTTGCTTATTAAATTTGCGTTCTGTTTTTTTCTAGATTGCCGTGTTTTTTAGTGTTTATACTCAGTTTTCCTTCTTTGGAACCCAGGTTATTGCAGTACTGTTTTTGTGCATTTAATATTGCTTCAGTAACAGTATTGATTTTACATGGGGTTTTTACATTTTTGATAGGTTGCTCATACTCTGAGGGGATTTCCTGGTGTTTCGTGATCTGATTTTATGTAGCAATTTTGTTCTTTCGTTTTTTTGAATTGGTTTTACTGTTTGTCCCATTGTTCTATGGTCACTGCATATTCCAAATGTAATTATTATGGGAGGCTTGTTGAGTTTGGTTTGCCCCCATTAATGAAAAAGCTATATCGTTCTTCTTACCATTTAAAGTCACACAGTTCCATCTTCTTTTCAAAGAAGGCATTTATAATATGCAAGTTATGGCGATGTAAGAAGATTCGCTCTCTTTCGTTTCTATCGTCCAAGCTGTATCTGCGTGTAGTTAAATGATTTGGTGAGCTATTATAATGCTATCGTAGAGATCTTCTGTTTTTATCCTCATAATAGATTGTGGGGGAATTATCTTCATGTTTTAACTGCGTCAGATACTACAAGTTCTGATATACGTTTTATGTTTGTTTCACTTTTTCGAGGTTTTTTGTTTTTATACGAAAGTGTACTCCACCGAACGAAACATTGGGATTACAGTTGCTAAGTAGGTAGTATATAAGCTGGCTTTGGTGCAGGTATTCGGGATTACCGTTGCTAAATAGGTAGTATATAAGTTGGTTTTGGTGCAAGTATCTGAGAACAACGGTTTTCCATTGTACGTAATAGTTTTAAGTTACTTGATATCTGAATATTTAGCCCACCCCAGAGTTCATCCGATTAACAATATTCACAGCAATATTACGTATGCGTTCTACTTGTATAGGGTACCTTATTTTCAAGGTATGTCATTTCATTACAGAAGATGTTGGATAACTAAAAGTCACATTAACGAGTGTCATGGATATAGAAAGGATGGAACGAGTGTTTTATGTGAAAGTTTGTGATGGAACTAATTATTGCCATAAACATTTAATACGCACACACATTTTGCATAAATAATGAAAGGTACATAATCATACGTACCTAAATTATCTAAATTGAATACTTACATATGAAATAATAATCTTTTCCAGGCGTAAATTCAAGTCCACCAGGTTGTGGTGTAAACGGTCTAAACGTAATTGTAAAGTACATTAGTTTATATGGTTTATCACAGATAGCGATAATCCTAGGATTTGCATTTGTTATCCTACATGTTTCATATTCTTCTTTAGACACGTTGTATATAATATACTTCTCCACATCCTCATCATATGTGCCTGGCATATATACTGGGCAGATTATATTTACTTGATCGTACTCAAATTGCACGTTGCCTTTATTCACATCGATTATGTGATCTGTATTGTCGATTCTAAATCTGAAACAAAAATTAAGCAATTAGTTAATTATTAACTGGCGATTTAGGTAATATGTAATGTTATAACTGCTCTTAGTATATTTTTTTTTGATTTATTGTTATGCACTATTAAAAAATCAACTTGTTCTAAATCATTTATAAAAGAATACTGAGTTTGAATTATTCGATAGATACTCGGATCACTTGTACCATCATTTAGGTAGTAAGGAATTGAGTAGAATGTTAACGTTTTGGTGTAATGATCATAATCGGATATCCTTATTTGTTTAAAAAAAATAATAAACAAGTCGGCTACCTTATTTTGCAGAGAAGTGTAAACTTAACAATTTGTACATATAAATGCAAAAACAATTACCAACAGACGAAATCTTGGCAGTTAATTTATCGAAATATCCTTTCTATATATTTTAAAAGTTTATTAGCACAAGTATCATAAAAAACGGACTTTAAGGTGACGTGTTTAATTTATTTGGGGACCAGATTAAAATATAAGGATTGAAACTTTCACCATTTGACATGTTAAATAACGCTTTATTTGGGAAAAAATGGTATAAGTTATTTATATTTTTTTATTCGCAAGCTTTCAGACAGATACTTTGTCCTTCGTCACGCGTAATATCAAAGTGACAAATATTACCAAGATAACATCAAAATGACAAACATTAATAAGATAACTAGAGAATTAAAATTGTATAACTCTCAGTTTTTGAAAACAGACACCCAGGGATCGGACAGTTCACATCCTTCTCGAATCTTCCTTGTAGGTATACTAATTTCTATCGCTTGCCAGAATTTTTGTGTTTTCAAATTTTATATTGTACAGAGTGGTTAAGGCATGTTGAGCAACTGCTGGTTTAGTATGATGCAGTAAACGTAAGTGTCGTATGTGTTCTGTTAACCTGGTATTAATGCTTCTTCCAGTTTCACCAATGTAGACTTTACCACAAGAGCATGGTACTTCGTAAACATCACATGTATGTAATGGTATTTGGTCTTTATCAGAATTCAGAAGATTTCGAATTATAATACTGCTTTTGTAAGTTTCTCTTATATTATACTTTTGTAATATTTTATCAATTTTATTCGTTGTGTTTACAAGGGAAGGTAAAATGGCAAATTTATTTGAAGTTATAGATTTATCATCCGTAGACGTCGTTTGTCTCGATTGAAATGACTTTTCAATTTGTTGTTTGTTGAAGCCACTATTTATGAAGACCATTTCAAGATTTAATTCATGTTGTAGTTTATCTGGATGACAAATCTTTGTGGCACGGTTGGGCAAAGTTTGTATTGTACTTAACTTTTGTGCTGGATGACGGTGTGATGAAGCATTAATATCTGTATGAGTTGGCTTACAATATATGGAATGTGTTAGGCATCCATCTGGTTTTCTTTCATTTAGTCAAGGAATGGAAGGCAAACATCTTTTTCTTTTTTTATTGTAAATTTGATGTTTGTACGTTTATTGTTTAATAGGGTGTATCATACATTTTTTTTTGAAATATTAAGTTTCAAGTTGAGAAAAAGTTGTAACTCTGGACACATATTTACCAAAAAAAAAATCTTTTTGAGTATGAAAAATATTTAAGTCTCCCGGAGCGTACCTAAAGTTTACTAATTTGAGTTAAAATGACGAACAAGTTATTTTTACAAAATTAGTATTCAAGTGCCAAACAGAGTACTTTTGTTCATTATCAAGAAAAAATTGTTTTACCTCTGAAATTTAACATTTAGATATCCCGAAACTGTATTCTTCCATTTTCCCAAATTTTCACATTTTGAAATGTTTACTCACAATTCAGAACAGGTAAATTAATGAATTTGTAATATAGATCCATTGAGTGAAGCATTTTAAAGCAGTGAGTAATGAATATGGAGACCACGTGATCCCGGCATGTTAGTCACATGATTCTCCCCCTCCCATTGTTCGCCGCGCCATCACTTGGCCTTTCTTCCTTTGTCAGTCTGATACATGTGGTGGGTGCGTTGTTCTGTGTAGTATGTATTCAAAGTTCAGTTTAAAGTTCGTGGCTTCTAACTCGTGAGTTTAGTGTGCTTTTGTTGTTTCACCATCATGAGTAAAAGGAAAAGCAGTGAAGTGCCAATAGTCGGACAGCCTCTAGATATTAGTGCTATCAATGTGTTACCTACTAAACTTGATGTGCTAAGGTATTTTAAATGGGTAAGAAATCAGTTGTAATCTGAAGGATGCAATTAACCAGAAAAATGGTAATTGCACTGCGAATAAGCCGTAAGCTGGAACAAATTTGGAAAAAAGCTTCCATTCTTGTTTCATCTACAAACAACATTGTTTTCATAATTTTAAAACTGCATGAGAGATGTGAAAAGATAAAAATATACAACACAAAAAATTCCAAGAGCTTTAACGTGTAAGTTGAAAAGTTCAAGTCCGACCCTGTAAATCGTTTCAATATTTGTTCATGTAAATGTAGTGATTTGTGTCCAGCTCCAAGGAAAGTCCTAAAAAGTAGAACATGCATTTTTAACGCACGTAGTAGAGACTAAAAAGATTGAGAAACGTAATAAAAGGAAGAAAAAGTCCATGCGATCTGAATTAAACAGAAGCCTCCAACTAAGCAGGCCTAATATCCCTGGTTTAAGTCATGAGAACATTCTTAGCAGTGACTCTGACAGTGATTCCATGTAGCAGGATTTAAGTGATGAAAGTGTTACAGTTCCTAAAATTACTTCACCAAAAAACAAAAAAAGAGCGTGGTAGTCAAACAAGGCCTTCCAGTAAATCTGCCATCATTTTCTCGAGCATGTGATCGCAGAACCATGTCTAATAGAGCAGGAGCTCAATTAGCAAGTGCTCTTTTACAAGATCTAAATGTTTTAACACCTGAAAATTAAAGAGCAGTAACTGACAAGTCAAAGGTTTTTCGTGAAAAGCGAAAGTACCGTCAAAGCATTACTTCAACGCACAACAGAAATAATTGCGCTCTATAGTATCATCAATACTGAATTACATGAAACATAACTGCATTCATGAGACAGCTACCAAAGCATTTGGATGTGATGATATGACAACAAATACTGGAGTCTCTCATGGAGCAGTTGTATTGTTTGAACGAGCAGTGAAGACCCTGTTCAAGTAGTCGTCTGTTTGCTGCACTTAAACGAATTGCCTCTTAGAAAAGTTTTTTTTTGTTGCCCTTGACGGTTCAACCTCTTGTTTCAGTGGTCCTATAGGCAAAGGTTTGACCAACTGTCAAGACTAACTAGTTGTTAATTATGAAAAAATTGATAGCATCTTCCCAAAGGTTGATAGTAAAGCCTTGAGCACTGATCAAAAATACCCATGGGATATACGTCAGGCTGAACTAAAAGGTGAATGCCCTCCAGAGTTGGCAAGCAGAAACCCTGGAAATATATCCCGTGCAAGGTGGCTGATAATAGCAAATAGAATTTTACGTGTATACATTTTAACTGCTGATCCAACTCCGCAACTGAAAATACTAGCTGAGTTTATCATGAAAGTCTATGTCACCTCATGGTTTTCCATAAAATGTCATCCTCGAATTATTTATGCATCACAACACTTTTAATATCGTACAATGTATCAAGTACTTAGACAATGAACTGTTCTGTCAATCCTACAGAGAAATGCATTTATGGCACATCCAGAACATATCGTTGTGGGAATGTTGTTTGGCCCTTGAAAACGCGTTAGAGTACTTGCAATGAAACGGATAGAAAAAGCTCGACAAGCAGATGTTAGGGCAAATCGGGTTTTCGAACCACCATGAGTTAACTTTGATGCAGAAGACTACATCGATATTATTGATTGGCGATCTACCACAGTAATAGAACCACCCCTCATAACTGACTTGAGCAAAGAAGAAATTAAGTCAATTGTTCATTCAGGAAACAGTGATAGGAAAGAGTTCAAAATTCCCTCGTACTCAGGCGGTTGAACGAGGTGTAAAGGAAGTTACTGAAGCGTCCAAGCACGTTTGGGGTGTCCAAGAGCGAGATGGTTTTATACGGTCAAGATTATTGGACAGGAAGTATCTTCCGAAGTTTGAAACTAAGCGACAGTACTCATCCGCTACAACTACAACTGTATTTCAAGAATAAATAACAATTTATTTAGAATAGTGAACAAATAAATATGAAATTTTGATTTTTGATTAGCTTAAAATTTGCTTTATTATAAATATTATCTCGCACAATTGGTCTAACGAAGCTCTTTGGTGGCAGGTTCAAAAAAGCTGAAAACCATAAATTGAGGTTTGGAGGGCTGCTTAAATTTATTGATGAAAAGAAGAATTACTTTCAACAACGTTTTTCTTAATAAAGTGTAATTAATGTTTTAATATATGTAGATATTGTTTTTTAATTAAATTTTGTAACCTCAAATAGTGTTTTGTTTTCTACCGTCAAATATCCAAAAACTTAAGAGACAAAAAGTTATTTCAAAACAATATTCAGTTTTTTCCTAATAATGATTTTTTTTATTAGATTCCGGGTGACAAACATTTAGTGACAGAAATAACATACTTGAAAAAAAATTAAGCTCTATTTTCGCATTACAAAAATTTAAAAACCTCGTTTTTGACCAATAATTTTAAAGTTGAAGCTCATTCCGGGAGACAAATATTTTGAATTTCAAAAATTTTTTTCCTTAAAGTGTGAATATATATATATATATATATATATATATATATATATATATATATATATAGTTTGCAATCGATGGTGAAATTAGAGATCCCATAGCCACTCCATTTAATTGTTGATAAATAATACTCGCCATTAAATAAGAAGAATTATGTAGTTAGACAATGTTTCAATAATTTGGTTGTGGTTGAAATGTCGTTCTAATAGTTGTAAGGTGTCATTTATTGGTACTTTTGTGGACATTTTATTGAATTGATTGGTAAATTAACATTAACCTCAGATGCTTTGTTAATTAGTTTTGACGTGGATTCGTTGTTCACAAAAGTACCAATAAATGACACCTATTAGAACGACATTTCAACCATGAGATCAAATTATTTAAACATTGTCCAACTACATCATTCTTCTTATTTAGTGGCGAGTATTATGAACAGTTAGATGGAGTGGCTATGGGATCTTCAATTTCACCATCGATTGCAAATTATTTTATGGAAAATTTCTAAAATTCTAAATAGTGCACCTATGAAACCAAAACTTTGGCTTAGATATGTTGACGATGTTTTTGCTATCTGACCTTCTGGGGAAGAATAATTAGTAGTGTTCCTAAACCATTTAAATAATCAACAAACAAACATTAAATTTATAATACAAAAAGAAAAATATGGCTGTCTTCCATTCCTTAATGTTCTAATTGAAAGAAAACTAGGTAGATGCCTAACACATTCCGTATATCGTATATATCCAGCGCAAACGTTTAGTACGATAAGAACTTTGTACAACCGTGCCACGAAGATTTGTCATCCAGATGAACTACAACATGTATTAAACCATCTTGAAAAGGTCTTCATAAATAATGGCTTCAACCAACAAATTAAAAAGTCATTTCACCCAAGACAAACGACGCCTATGGATAATAAATCTACAACTTCAAATAAGTTTGCCATTTTACCTTTCCTTGAAAACAGAACGAATAAAATTGGTAAAATATTACAAAAGAGTAATATAAAAGTAGCTTACAGTAGCAGTACTCAAATTTGAAATCTTCTGAATTCTCCTAAAGACCAAATACTATTACATACAAGTGGTGTTTACGAAGTATCATGCTTTTGTGGTAAAGTCTACATTGGTAAAACTGGAAGAAGCATTAACACAAGGTTAACAGAACACAAAAGATACTTACGTTTACTGAATCCTACTAAACGCGCAATTTCAACATGCTTTAAACACTCTGCACAATATAAAATTGAAAACACAAGAATTCCGACTAACGATAGGAATTGGTATATAAGGAAGGTTCGAGAAGCCATTGAAATTCTGAAACAGCCCAACAACTTGAACAGGGATAATGAATATGAATTGTCCGATACCTGGGTTTTACAACAGTGATTTAATTTTAATTCTGGTCACTTTATTAATATTTGTCATTTTGATGTTACCTTGTCAATATGTATCACTTTGATATTGCGCCTGACGAAGGACAGAGTATCTTGCTGAAAACTTGCGAATAAATAAATATAAATAATTTACACCATTTTTCCCAAATAAAGCGTTATTTAACATACTTCCTAAATAAAAATTTCGAATTGCTTCGAATAATAATATTAAGTTTTATATCATTGTGGAGGAAATTAAATTATGTTTTTTTTTTCTTACCGCGTCTCTATCTTATTATATAAAATAAAAACTGCACAGATATGAAGTTATCAAACTGCAAATATATTTGCATTTATATTCCCTACAGCACTTTTCCAGATTCTTATACTCATCACCGAAAATACTAACTGTGAGTAAAAATATAATTTTAATAATAAATACGTTGGAAATGATCGGGCAAATATACCTATTTACAAAACTAATTTCTGTCTTAATAACACATACACTATTCCTCCCGTTGACAATACAAATACCCCCTTCTTTCGCAAGAGTTTCATAATTCTTAACCCATGTTGGGAAATATGTGGAAAATTTGCTTATAGTAAAATTTTCTTCTATAGCTTCACATGCTCCGTCAAGTATTGGAGTCATAAAATTGACACATGTGGAGGGTAGTATACATACATGTGGAAAGGGATAATAAACTGTCGTATTAACTGATTACTTTGGCTATGAACGGCACCTCCAGGAGAAAATATCTTCAAGCATCTTACAATCTAACAGCGAATAACAATGAGTATTCAAAAATGTGACAGGGGTTGAATTCTAAACGTTTTCTATCAGTTAACATAACTTTTATTACAATGTTTCTCATATGAGTTTGGCTTAAGTCTTTGATTATATATATATATATATATATATATATATATATATATATATATATATATATATATATATATATATATACATATACATAAGAAAATCTTAAGATTACAATAACGCAACAAATCATTTCATATATTCCATTTTAAGTATATTTAGACGGTAACATACAATTAACAATTTAGTTATAATCCAAATCAGAGAGGACAAAAATCAATCAGTTTCAAAAGAATGTTTTTAATTATAAAATAATCCCTATCAAGTGTATACGTTTCATATCATATTACAATATGGTTTGCTTTACAAAGCTGTATTTCTGTTGTGGTTTATTTAGAAGTTGTGTCTTAATTACTGTATCTCCCTGATGATGATCCCATGGGGTTGCACATGTAGTTGATTTTAAGGGTTTGCCAGTCTTAGTTATATTTTATTATAATGTCATTGTATTTAAAAAAATATATTTATAAGAAAAACTTTATAATCGCAATGACTCAACAGTGGTTTGAAATCGATTTATTTAGCTATGTATGATAAAATTTAATTTGTTAATTCTTTGTATGAAAAAAGCAATCGCCAGAGTTGAGCGATCTAAAAGTGAGTGGCGCACAGAACATATATCATTGATTCTGCATTAAACCTTACTTATCCTAGATACAAGCATTTTACTTTTGAGTGCTATACATATAAAGTATGTCTTTTAATGATGTACTTTTATTGTTAATTTAGTTTAAATAATTCACACAACCCCCATACTTTATGCAAAACAGGTAGCATTAACGTGCTGCTGCTTTCAGTGCATAGTACGAGTCTAAACAAATAGATTGTGGTGGGAGATTCGCTACTCAGAATTCATTTACGTTTCCTTCAAGAATGTCGAAAGAGATAATATAAGTTACAGAGTGGTTCTTGAAAACAGGAAAATCTATAAAAAAAAAGAAATATTAAACGATGAACCTAGCGCTTATGCATTAATCTCAATGACAGATTTTGAAGAAAGCCAAAGTGATCGTTAAACAAGCTCCTGCGCTAACTTCCTAACCGACATTCAAACTTTACTTGTTGCTCTTCTTACTAACCTGTCTGCTCTGGCTTGGGTAAAAGATCTGGGTCTTCCACTTTTTGGGAGATTTATACATGGTATACACGGTTGTTCACAATCCGCTACTGTGCCATAAATAGTTCTGCGGGAAATACTTTGATTTTCGAATATGCGAACTATTTCATGCTTAGGCATTTGCCCAACTAGACTGTAAATACTTTTACTAAGATCTAATTTGTAAGCCATTTTAGTAAAACTGATTTCTAAAACTGAGCTGTCAAAATGAAGACCAACTTTCAGAGAATTTTTGTTTCCAATGTCAACCTAATATTTTATCATTCTTGCGTATTTTACATCCATTTGATTTTGTGCCAAAACTTTTGAGACATACGTTAAATAGGTACATAAGTATACATTCTTGTTGTTGTTGTACGCTTTGAACAATTTTTTTAAAAGGCTGTATTTTGTGTTATGCAACGAAGAAAATGTATGAGAAAAGAACGATGTGTCTACTCGATCCTTACTTTAAGTTTTTTGACCAAATCAATGACAACTGGGCTTTCTAGGTTACTGCCACTTACACGAAAATTCAGCAGATCCACTATTAGAAAAGTCGTGTTCATAGTTTACACTGGAGTGCATTCTTTTAACTTGACTAATCCTAATCTGTTATCTGGTATATCATCTAATAGTGCTGAAATGCACAACCAGATAACTGATGATATTCTATATTACTTTAAAATGATTGTACCAAACAGCAAACAAGCAAAAATTGTGCACTGACTTGTGCAGACTAAGGGCATTTTCGACGCAACAGATTTAATATGGCACAAAAACACGTTTGCTCTTTTTCCCAACGAAATTGGAGTATAAATAAAGATTTTTAGCAGCAGTGAACCCACGCCGTAAAACCATCCAATTTTGTTCTGGGCCTTCGAGACGGCCTTTTTCCCAACAAAATTGGTGTACAAATAAAGATCATTGACACCAATGGTCCCAAACGATGACTAACATCATAAAATCATAAAATTCAGTTCATGTCAATTGGTGTATAAATGGTATATAAATAAACATTTTCGACGACAAAGTTATGACCAATATCGTAAAACTACAAAATTTAGTTTTTATTCATGAACGCACTGCACTACTTTTAACGTTCTCTCTAACGAAATATGCATATATATATATATATATATATATATATATATATATATATATATATATATATATAAACATATAGAATATATAAAGAAAGAAATAGTGTTTTTGTCTGTTTTTCGCAGTTCTCTTCGAATTAGTTCAATTTGTTAAAAATGAACAGATGGCCAAACCGACAGACCAAATGAAGGCAATAACTCATTTTTTATTTCTACAAGATGTACTACAAATGTCTCATGAATGAGTTCATTAAGAATTATCGTAGTTATAGATGTGTTTAATTTAATAACTACATTTTGATTCATCAGCTGATGAACAAATGCTTTGTGTATTGGTGATACACATTGAACGTAAGCTCGTTTCTTATAATTACTGTATCTCACCTGAATTATCTTTTCGGTTTTTGTGTACTGCAAAGTAAATGAAATTATTCTATTTTTTACCTAAAATTTTATTGGTTTGAGGAATTTCACTGCTATTATACCCTGGAGTGCCAAACGCACAAACACACAAATAAACAAACACGCAAACCCACGTACAAGCAAACAAGCAAACGTGCGAACACTAAAAGAAAACATGCACCCACACACGTGCGCGAGTAAGTACCTAAATACAGAATCACGCAGGCACGCAAACTCGCAAACAAGCAAAAACACAAACACGCAAACTTACAAATATGCAAACTCGCAAACACGAAAACCAAACAGACTAGCTCACAAACACTTTGCCAGTTTTTCACATAGAACATCTTGTACATTGTAACGTCATTCAATTCCTTTGATGTTCTGTCATCTCTATTTATGATTCCCTACTGGTAGGTCAGTGGTAACATGATGTGCTTAGATTGGCATTCGGGAGGTAATAGATTTGATTCCTGTTCTCGCCCATCTTGTATGGGTTTTTAGGGGCTGTCCCTCATACGCATATAGTAGTACGACCACTGCGTATTCGCACATCAAGTGCGGCTATTTAATCCCATCATGCATATATACTTACTGTATGTATGTTGGGAATCCATGACTATGGCTGAAGGATCTTGAAAAACTCAAGCAGCCCACCTTCTCTGTTGGGGAGGAAATGAAATACGTCAAATTCTCCTCTTTTTTTTCTATACCTCATTACAATATTTTTCTAAATATTAGCAGCTCTCTGTTTAGAAAAAACTATTTTCAACAATTCGTAATATTTTCAGCTGGCCGTGAAAAGCAAAACTGAAAAGAACATATTTATTTAAAAAAACGGTGCCTTTTAAACGTTTTCTAATATGTTCTTCTATTATTTGTTCAATTGTTTCTTCAAACAATAAACAACACCAACAAAAGAACAGACTCTTGAAAAATTCTTTAGCGAAAGAATCAAAAATGTATTTTAGAGGATGATTGACATTTTGAACAATATGGATAAGTTTAATAATTTACAGGGTTGTTGTCTAGAGAAATCTGATGAAAGGTGCATTTCAGAATCTGCCGTTTGTTAAAGATATAGTCGTGGCTGCGGATACTTTAACGCTATTGTTTTTTAATTATAATATAGGATATGTTCAGAAATCGCTTTATCTTGTTAAAATTGTAAAAAGTCGAATATTTTAATAAAAATGTTTTCGCATCGTTAAAGACAAATTTAAATTCTAGTACTACTCAAAATGAAAATATTGAATATTTAATTTAATCATTCTTCAGTTTTTCAAATAAAAGAAATAATAAAAGAATAAGTAAAAAGTAAGAAAAAATAATAACATATTTTTCTTCTGTCCGCCACTCCTCAAAACACTGCATAAAAGGTTGGTTTACTGGCAACAACCTTTGCGCCCGTACCTAGTTTATTTTATCTGTTTTTGTGTGCACACTCTGCATAGTAGAAGAGAATTGTTTAATTCATAGTTCTCGGGAACAGCGATTCTTTTTGGAAAGTGAAATATAAAGAATTCCTCGGGAAAAGGCGTTGGCAGAAGACTTATCATCATTGACGTCAGCTGAAGTAAACTGTTTCAGCTACGCCTCGTGGAGAGTCTATTCGTGTAAGTTACTGAATGACTATACTCATTTGTACGCTTCATAATTTCGATGACGTACACGGCGGAAACACGACCCACTACATATAACACACATAGAATTCTCGAAACTACGGAAATGAAAATACTGCACTGACGACTATAGCCGTGTAGTTGCATTTTTTTTTTTATGATTGTGGACCTGAACAGGCTAAATAAGGCCTATCGTGCTAAAGCACTCAGGAACACTTAGGAGGATGGATAGAGGGATAATGAATTGCCAATAGATGCCTATGAACAGCTACCTTAAATTTTCTCATATCATAAGTGAGAGGAAAACAGGAACTAGGGAGATCATTCCAGAGTTTAGAAGCAGTATAGAAAAATGTGGATTGCGCCCGTTTGGTACGACAAGTGGAGATTTGTACTGCATACTGATGATGTAAATGAGCGAACCGAGTGTTTCTCGCAAAGATAGCCGGAGATGGTATCAAAGAATGTAATTCACCAGCACAATAGCCGTTGTAATAACGATAATACAAAGAAAGAACTGAAACCATCCTTCTATGCTCAAGGGACTGTATGTGAGAAGTTAAGGACGGGTCATTTATAAGCCTAATCGTTCTCTTTGAATACGATCAACGATATCGAGAGCGTATTGCACTAACAAAGGTGAGAATTATATTCCAGATGAGGCCGAATTTGGGCCTTATACAGCAGAAGGAGTTGTCGAGAGGTAAAGTACTGCTTAGATCTGTACAAAAAGCCTATTTTACGAGAAGCTGTTTTGGTAGCTGACAGAAGATGCTCAACCCATGAGAGATTTGAAGATACAGTCATACCCAACAGAGTAATAGAGTCTGAAAACTTAAGAACTGAGCCATTCATACTTACAACAAGAAATGATCGATCTTTTTTGGCGTACATAAGGCAACACTGAGTTTTGTTAGCGTTAAATTTAACTAGATTATTGCTTCCCCATTCTAGAATACGTTGAATGTCTTTGTTGATTGAATTTGCCATTTCAGCTTTAATTTCATACAACAAATACGAAAGGCCTTCTCCCAACCAATCAGGTGCGAAAGATTTTTCTATGTTACAATTTGCACTTTGAATCAAGAATAGTATGTTGCATTTTAGGACACCAAAAGCGGTTTCAAATATATTTATTTATATGATGTATAAGACTGTCAACAAAAGACTGCAGTGTCGTAAAATAAATTTTGATAAAGACGGCTACATTCGTCTATGCCTGCAATGTTTTAATAAATTTTTTTTTCGTCCCGAAATAAAATCCTAATGATATTCCCATAAATTCTATTACATTTCTTTCTTTACCGCTTAGTATATAATTAATCTAATGTATAAAACCATAACACAACATTCACGCCATTCCCTTGCGGGGTAGGCAAAACAATCCCTGCCTCTTATATATTTTTCATTCCCAATCTTTCTCCATGCTTTCGTATTTCTGCATACCTCCCTAGATTCCGCAAGATTTACACATTGTTTCTGACATGCCCTTTTCAAAACTGTTTATCTTTGTTTCTTTTATCATACATTCTACTACATTCAGCCACTATGCGGCCTACCAGGCCCGGTCTTACATCTAATCTCACCCACAAATACATTCTTTACATTATCTCTTCTCGTTTTACTACATGCGCTTCTCAGGAATCTCATACCCACGGCATTTATTTTTCTTTCGTGCTTTTTTTGACATATCGATGTCTCACTTCCATACAGTACTGACGGGACAAACACGCTACTATAGATTGCCCGTTTCGCAGCTAGGATAATGCTTCCGTTTCTCATTATCGTCCACATAATTCCAATCACTATCCTTCCAGCATTGACACTTTATCCAATCTCGCCATCCATTGCACCGTCTGCAGTAAACGTTCTACTCAGATATACCAACTGGTCCACTTGTTCCACAATTTCATCTTGCAGAGTAAAGACTCTATTATCCTTTCCATTTTCCCGATTAAACACAACAATCGTAGTTTTGTTCACGTTTACCTTTAGGTCCGTGCTCTCACAGACTGTATTAAATTTCCTCAGAGCAGTTTGTAGCTCATCCGCACTGTCACTTAAAAAGACTGTGTCACTGCATACATCAGAACTCGTACATTTACGTCACCAACCATTACAAAATGTCTATCGGTACATGCTTGCTTAACACATTTATTCATGTATACATTCAAAAACCACGGTGACATCACACAGCTTTGTCGCACTCCTTGCTCAATACTAAAGTATTCACTCTCACCTCCTCTCAGTCTAACACATGCTCGGCTACCATTGTATACTGCCCTTATTCCGTTTATTAGACCTTTATTTACGCCATATTCATTTAATATTTCCCACAGCTTCTCGCTATTCACTCTGTCGTACGCTTTCTTCATATCTAGAAACGCACAGTACAGGTTCCTTTTTACACTTAAACACATTTCGATCACCTGTCATCTGATGGACACATCCTCTACCTGGCATGAAGCCACCCTGCACATCCAAAATCTTAGTTTGTGTAGTTTCTCGTGCTCTATCAATCAATCATCTTCCAAATACTTTACTAGGTACACTGAGCAAACTTATTCCTCTGTAGTTCATGCAATCACTCTTGTTCCCCTTACCCTTACACAGTGGTACAATGATCGCGCTCTTCCAGTCCCTCGGCACTTTTGCACACTTAAGGCATACATTAACACAATTTTCATATAAGATGTGCACCTGCCTACTTTAGCATTTCACCAGTGATTTCATCTGCGTCTGCTCCTTTTCCGTTTTTCAACCTTCCTACCGTTTTCTCTAATTCATTTATCCCAATATCCTTTCTCAGTTTCATTCACCATTCCTTCTACATTCTCCTTATTTAACCATTGAGTCTTACTTTCCTCACTACTGTACAGCTTTCCGAAATATTCTTGCCAACATTCCCTCACTTCAAAATCGTTCCATACTATTTCGTTGCTCATATTTATCACTCCTGTTGACCCATTTTCAGAAGAGTTTTTTATTTCCCTCAAAATCATTCTGCATTTCCCTCCTTCCACAGCCATCACTTCCTCTTTACTTATTGTCACTGCCTCCTTCGCTTCTTTGTCTCTTAATCTGTACACCTCATACAATCGCCTTTTCTCAGTCTCATTTTTTGCAACAATCATTGCCATGTCCGCATCTTTTTTCTTACATACTGCCTTTTTCACCGATTCATTCCACCAAGCACATTTTCTCTGTCTATCTACAATCGCTCTTCTGCATATCATTCACATTCAACTCTTTACTCACAGCATCTGCGCATTTCATTCTCGCACCATTATCTACTAGTTTGTCTACCCTAATTCTGGACTTTCGCACTAGGCTTGCTTTCTTTCTCCAGACCCACTTTTGTCCTAAATACACTCTTGATACAACCAAAAAGTGGTCCGATCCATACTCAGATCCGCGCATTACTGTTGTGTCTCTCACCAGGATTCTAAGTCGTTCATCATAACTGTTAAGTCAATCATACTTTTAGATGCGCCTCTTTGCCAAGTATACATATGCATACTTCTATGTTTTAAACCACGTACTAGATACAAACACGCTTCTCTTCACACAGATGTTCACCAGGCGTTCTCCATTCTCATTGACTCTTTGGTATCCGAACTTTCCTAGAATGCGTTCAGTATTTTCTCTCTGTACACCCACCCATCCATTCATATCTCTCAATGTTACCAATCTTTCACTTGGCTTACATACGTTCAATAGGTTTTCTACATCATTCCAGAAGTTTGTACACTCTTGGTCTCTTCTCCATTCGCCGGTGCATAGCATGCAATAAAACCACAACATTTATTTCAAAATGCAACAATGTTTACAAAGTCAGATGTCTACCACGAACTTTCTAATATTTGTACATATTTTTTTAAATTTTTATAACCTTACTAAGTTAATTCATCTATTACGTACGTGTTAAACAATTATCAAACTATTTTTTAGATTCGGTAAATATAATAAACGTTGATTCAACTGAAGGCGTGATAAACCATTGTATTATGAATTTGTCGGTAAAGACTGATCTTTTGTTCTCTACTTTTATTGATGTGTGTAAATGTACATTAACATACTCGTACCCGTATAAAAACGTAGGTACATTGTTTATTGCACATTAATTTTTGACGCTAGATTTTTATGTAAAACTGAAGTTAAGTAGCTACAAAATTATTCTTTCTTTCTTAACTTAATTTAAATTTTATAATCCAAAAATTTTTTGAAAGTAAAAAAAACTAGTTAAAAATGCATCAGTAGTGACTGGAAACATAAAAATTGTTTAGAAAATAAAATTTCAATATAATATGTATTCAATATATAATCCTTCCTAATTCCATAAAGCTGCAGATTTAAGTAAAAGCAGCAAAATATAAGCAAAAATGTGCTTATAACCTGTCCATTTTAATAAAATACATTGCCTCGTTATAATAAAAGAAAGATGCGTAAGAATACCAGAGATCAGTGCTTATATTAAACTAAAACAGAAGCTAATGGCACTGTAAGTAATCTGATTATCTTTGGAACCAATACAAAGCGATATAATATATTATTTACATTTCAAACATAAAACGAAGAGCGCGTTTTTAAATGACTGAAAGTAATATATAAATAATTTAAATAAATTGACCTCCATCTCTACATATTAAGCTTTTCTTTCTACAGAAAGTTACGGATTTTCTGAAGGATCCTGAATTATAAAATAATGTAAAGTCAACAATTACAAAGAAAAAGGTAATTGCAGAATGTAAATTAATTTTGTCTCGATGAACGTTTTATGTTGAACATAAAGCGCTCATTTTTAAGCCGCTATAAAAATTTTTTAAGTTATAAATTAGAAAGAATCAATATCTGTCTAAAAAGATAGGAAGATTTAACGTCGCACTTTATACCTAAGAGACTGGTCATTGTTTGGTAGTTCACTGACCACTAAGGATAAAAATTTTAAAACCGATTATCTGAAAGTATTCAATCATTAGTATATTAACCGTGACTTGTGTTATATGGAAACAAAAAAAATTGCTGATATTAAAAAAAAAGTAAATAACATTACTTCATACACATTTACTTATTCAAAATCAATAGATCAATTATAACAGTGCTGTAAGATATTTACAAAAAAATCTTGCACAACACTGGAGCGAAACAGTATTTTAAGTATATTTATTAATTTTTGTATTACACTCGCGTTCATGAACTTTATTATAATAAAAAAAAAATTAAAGTCCTGTTACAGATTTTATGGTTGAAATCTACATCTTTAGAAACGCATCATAATTAGAAAATTCCACATATTTATGGTTGTGCGTAATCATCCTTTCCGAAAATAATCAAGCTGAAAGTAAAGCAGCCAAAGTTTGGTATATTTGAGAATTATGTTATCGTAGTTGTCGTGGCGAAGCAACCGGAAAAATACGTGGTTTAATCAAAGTTAACTTATTGACAAGACTCATGGTTTTAAATCCAATCTTGGACGCTTCGTTGCTCACTACGTTCGTTCTGATATATCGTTGCCAAGCAACACCCCCAGATAAGTGTAATGAGAGTCACTTTATACGTAAAGGATTTTCCAAGATTTGTAATTACAAAAAATAGTCATTTCAATTTTCTAGTGATAATACATCGGGTTTATGTGTAGCTTGTGCTACGCTCTGAAAAGATATCATGGAAATGATCTGTACACCATCGCAATGAAGTGCCCACATGTGTGCCTCATTTCATGTATGATAAAGTATCTAATAAAGAAATTTACTTTCAAATATTTAAAATGCAAAAATAAAACTAATTTTTCGAAAAAATGTCTGGAATCAGCGTTCTATAAAAGCAACAAGTTAGACATATCTCAAAAACTGGGTTGTCTTAGAGCATTGAAATCTCTGCCGTAAAATTTAACTACACTACTCAATCACAACACTCAAATCAAATTAAATAAAAATATAAACGAAGCAGACATTAAACCGTTACTTATTCAACCTTTAAAAATTAAGTAATAATTTATTGAGCAGCATTTAGTAACATTTTTTGCACTCTATAAGACAGTAAAGCTGTGTGATAAACTACATAGAAAAAAATACAAAAGGCATATTATTAGAATTTAAAGAAAAGACTGTGGTTGAAATGCTACTCGCAGATGTTAGATACTGAGCTTAATTGTGAAAGGGTTCAAATACCATACGTTAAATAATACAGAAGGTTTATAAGTCAAGAATGGTAGAAATATAAAAGTAACTATATTTCTTTTTATGGTATATAAAGTATAATTTTAAACTACATCACGAACAAGATCCTCCCTTAATGCTGTAACTAACTGTATCTCAAACAGAACCCAAACTCATCCAGTTCACAATAATATAACAATAACCACAACGGTAACGGTAAGAGTAAGGGTAAGACTAGCGGTAAAGGCAAGGACAAGGGCAAAGGTAATGGTAACGGTCACGGTAAGGGTAACGGCAACGGTAATGATAATGGTAATATATGATGTTGATTGAACATGTTGCACCAAAGATGATGTGGTATTTTTCCTTACGGCAAATTAGTGTTCCTTCAGTATAGCAATGATTCATCTGTTTGTTTGACTTATGTACGTTCGGCCACAGTATTCACATAGAATCTCTTATATTTTCTGATTTCTACGTTCAGTTTGGTTTGTGGCCTAAGCAATACGGTTTCGATCTTTTCGAGCGTCTTAAATACCATTCTGATGTTGTGTTTTTAGAATTCTGCGAATCTGGTTTGTTCTTTCCTTTATGTACGGTATAAGTTACTTAGTTTTTTTGTTTGTTTTTCTTCTTGGTTTATCTCCTTCGATTGATCATCCTTTTGTCCTGTAATAAAGATGATTTTAGTGTTTTTATTTCGTTATGCATGTTTTGGTGACCCAGTCGCGTGGATCGTGTAATTAGTGTTTTGACTACGTCCGGTAGTTGTGCTGCACCCAGATCTTCGTCTAAGAAAAAGTACGATTTCTTCCCGTACTAGGGAAGAAAACACTACCCGAGTTTGGTATATTTTGCAAGGTATTGAATGGGATGCGATAATGTCATAAGTGAAACATGTCATCTAATTTTTTACCTTTCATCTTGTGCTATGTGCTCTGCGGCGTGTGATAGGCCCCTCAAAAATATTAGTTGCTTGATTATAGTTTACTGCATGTTGATCATTGCAATTTCTATTGTTAGGGTTTATAGCAGGTATATTATGCTTAATGATAATAGTTTTCCAGACCAGAGAAATTTGAACGTTGTCAACTTTTTGTTAAGTGTTAAACTTCGTTTCTTGATTTTAATGACATTCATTAAATGTGAAACCTGAAGCATGTAGTTTTATATTGTTTGTGTCTATTCAATGACCAGTATCCTTGTGATGTCAAGCCAAAGAAGAATTGTTGGATCGCCAGATTATGTTGTTCTGCTCTCATATTTAGTCTTCGATTAATTTCTCAAACATAACATCGATAACAAGGAAACTCGTGCAATCCTTGGTTCTCACCAGGTACGTGATGGGTGTAGCGTTTCTTCAACGTCGTTGCAGTAGAGTTAGAAATACATTTGAGTTTATCTTTTGAAAAGTTTTTGGCAATACAGTTTTGGTGTATGGTAATATAACTAGCTTTTAAGTTCATCTGTAGAAATAGGTTCTATAATATAATTGTTACAATTCTTTGTGATTTTATGGCTTAGTTTGGAAGAATATCCATACAGTAGTAGTGTGTTTCTCAAATTTAGAATTGTATAGAAAATCTCTCCATTTAAATCGATACCTCAACGCTTTTCTCATCATCATCTAAACCAACTAAACAAACAACTAAGAATTAATATCATATTTTTAAATAATAGTATGGAAACCTACAAATAACATTACAAAAAGAAACGTTCCAAATGTATTAGAATTTAGTATTTATGCACCTTTATATAAGCGTATAATTTTTTTGGATGTGTGTAGCTGTCCGGATGGAGAATCAAAACTTTCGAAAGTTTGATCCCTTAGCAGTAGATATTCGTTTGACCACCAACTGAAAAATTTAAAATGTATTACGTTTTTTTAACTTTGTCCAATTGAAAATCTCTAACAAACAAAATACACCCACGTACCACACACACATGAATATATATATATATATATATATATATATATATATATATATATATATATATATATATATATATATATATATATATCTACCGGATGCCCACGAGATCACTTTCCGTCTGCCATTTTTTTATTTATCTATCGATTTAAATGAAACTTGGCAGGGTTATTACTCTAACCAAACGTCATTTTTAGGAATTTTGACAAGCATTTCCGACTTCCGGTTTCACCGGAAATGACCTTAACTTTTGATTTTTAAATGACACCCCCTGTATATTTTTAGTTTTTCGGATTCTGGAGGTCATTTTACGGCCGATTGCGTAATATTTAAATCGATTTTTTCCAAATGTAATTTTAAAATTGAATTTTATTTTCTCATCCAGAGTGCCATGACCATCTTAAAATCATTCTACATACTTAACTCACTTCCAGAAAAATGCAAACTCACTTTTATCTTTGTTAACTTTTTTACTAGAACGTTCTAAACTTTATTTTTGCCGTAGCAAAAAAGAAAAGGACAGACACATTATGGGCGCGTCTGAGAGTTGTTTTAAAGCAGCACAATTTTAATGCATTGCTTTGCGTATTTTCCCAATTTTTTCAGTCAACGATTGAACAAAATTGATTTTAAAACAAACAGAGTGTAATAATTTTAAACAGTATTAAAAATAATTAAAAAAAATTAATAACATTAACAATAGGTATTAGATTGTAAAGTTTAGACCTTTTAACCACCAATGAAATTTTTAAAGTGCTGCCCTTCCACCTCTTGACATTTCCTAACACGAAAACGTTGTTTTCTACGACATTCCTAAGCATGTCGGGGGTAATGCTAGCAAATGCCGCTCGTATGCGGTTTTCTAAGATGTTAAGTATTGTTGGAGGTGTTCGATAAACAATCTCCTTAATATGGCCCCACAAAAAAAAGTCAAGAGGTGTAAGGTCAGGCGAACGAGGAGGCCACCGGATCGGTCCACGGGTAGAGATAACATTCTTCTAAGTAATTTCTCACAACAATAGCGTTGTGAGCCGGCGCACCATCTTGTTGATAATAAAGGTGTTGATTATTTATTTCCAACGGTAATTCCTCCAAAAAATTTTCAATTTCATGTTGTAAAAAACCCAAATATCGTTCTGCATTTAAATGCCCTTGGAAAAGAATCGGTCCCACAATACGAGTACCAATTATTCCAGCCCATACATTTACTCCAAGTATCTCTTGAAAATTACCTTCTATCATTCGGTGTTCATTTATCGTTGACCAATATCTTGTATTTTGCCGGTTGAACATTCCATTATTGGTAAATCTCGACTCGTCAGAATACAAAATAGAATTGGCTAGGCTATTATCCGTTATGTTCCAAGAACCAGTTGCAATATTCCAGTCTTCTAACAAAATCTCCCTCGTACAAATGTTGGTGAAGCTGGTACTTAAATGATTTGTATCCATGTTTCTTCAAGATCTTTCTTGCTGATTCTGCGCCAATGTCTAATTCAAAGGCAATTTCCCTTGTGGATGCTGTGGGGTTTTGAATGACATATGCTATTACATTTTCTTCCGTTTGTTCATTAATAATAAAATGTTGTTGCAAATTATCTGGTTCTTGGCGCATTTTTCTTATAAGGTAGATAATGTATTGTCTTGTAGGATGATGAAGACGCTCAGGATATTCTTGCCGATAAACTCGTTCGGTTTCCGCTGCATTTTTGGCACAATGTCCATACATAATAAGTATATCAACCTGCTCACTCTTGGTAAACATTTTTGTTAATTTTATAATTAAACTAAGTACAAACTTTAATTTAATTTTTAAGTAAAATATTAGATTTATGTTAATAAACAACAACCTTTATTATTACCTGTCAAACTTTTAAATTTACCATAGTGTTTCCATGGCAACCTAGCCACCTATTGTTTTCATGGCAACTCTGATGTGCTGTGACATAGGAAGTGTATTTTATTAACGAGTAAGACGTAAATATAAAATAAAATGTTTTAAATCGAAAATGGGTAATAATGACAAAACGTGTTATACGTCATTAAATTCGTTTTAAAATACTGCATTTAGTAGTTTTATGAAAGTGGTATGCTTCCATTTAACTTTTTTGAGCTACGCAAAAATAAAGTTTAGAAAGTTCTAGTAAAAAAGTTAACAAAGATAAAAGTGAGTTTGCATTTTTCTGGAAGTGAGTTAAGTATGTAGAATGGTCATGGCACTCTGGATGAGAAAATAAAATTCAATTTTAAAATTACATTTGGAAAAAATCGATTTAAATATTACGCAGTCGGCCGTAAAATGATCTCCAGAATCCGAAAACTAAAAATATACAGGGGTGTCATTTAAAAACCAAAAGTTAAGGTCATTTCCGGTGAAACCGGAAGTCGGAAATGCTTGTCAAACATTCCTAAAAATGACGTTTGGTTAGAGTAATAACCCTGCTAAGTTTCATTTAAATCGATAGATAAATAAAAAAATGGCAACCGGAAAGTGATCTCGTGGGCATCCGGTATATATATATATATATATATATATATATATATATATACATACGTATACATATACATATACATGCAATACCGTTGTTTCTTCGGGTGTTGTCTCGTGTTTGCTGCTGTTGTCAGTACAAAAACGACCTTTCTGCAAAGTCACATTTGCCATCTTCAGGTTCCCTTTAGCTGATTGTCTCGGCTGCTTGTTACTTGAATCGAACTGATATCCTGCTGTCTGGTCTCCTGTTTATATCTGGTTTGTGTACTTTTAATACTTTCACTTCGGCTACTTTCCCATTTTCCGTTTTCTGGGTGTTGCTGAATATTTTTAAAATATTCCACAGAAAATTTGTATGGTTTCAAGGGGGACACCTACCAGTAATCTTAAAATGACCTTGACGTTGTTTTAGGATTATTTCAAGGCCAAATCTTTGTTTAAATGAAAACCCATATTTTTTACTGATTCATCTTCTACGGACAAAAATACGTAACTCTTGTTGCAAACATCTTTTTTCTGTGTTTTGTTCTCTCGCTAGACGGTGCTGTAACTTTTTTGCTCCATTTTAAACACATCAGGCTAACATCTCGAGAACTAAACAAGATAGTGAAAACCACTTTACACAAAAGTTATAAAGTTTGATGGAGAATTATTAACAAATCGCACAGTCATATAGGTTAGTTGTAGTTATTAACTATCATTTTCATGAAACTTCTTTTACCGACGCATTAGAATTACCCAATTGTTCACCGTGAGAATGTTTCATGCTCATGATCATATGGCCCTGAAAAGGGCCAATTAGTATCCTTACAAAAGTGTAGTACACACAATTTTTCATTTGGTGTTCAAAATACCTATTATTATTTGTAAGACATAATTTATAATTTGTCTGAAATTTCCTATGACATTTGCCAAAATATCTGGAGCGATTCTATGGCATGTTCGATTTATTTGTTCCATCTTATCGATTCTCGTGGTTGGAAGATCTTCATGACCTACATTTTTTAAATACCCGCACAGAAAAAATGCAAGAAAACTTAGATCCGGTGATCTAGATGGTCTTAAAGTAGACCCTCCTCTGCTGATTGGAAATACCTACTGTATTTAAATATTGTCGAACTCTAAGAGTATCGTCTTGGTAGAACCATAGTACTTGTCGAACATAAAACGGAACATTTTCTAACCACTGCGGCCGAAGGTTTTGCAAAAAAATTGAAATAATTTTCATCCTTAAGAGGTGAAATAAGTGAAATAAGGCCCATTAACAAGACCAATCCAAGCATTTAGACTCCAGCGATTTTGATTTCTATTTCCTCTCATCCAGTGTGCATTCTCAGAAGACCACTAGTGACAGTTATGTACCCATGTTATGAAAAGCAGCTTCGTCACTAAACATGATTTTTCAGTAAAAAATTTCATCAAGGTTCAATTCTTAAAAGATAATCGTTTGTATTCAATTCTTGCTCAAGAGTTATGTAATAAGGTTTGTACCCAGCTATCCGCAAAAATTATTTAACTGTTGGCCAAGGAATTCCCATTTGGCTCCCTATTTCCCGGAGACTGACATGAGCATTGATATGGATCATTCCTAGAACGCATACATGCACGCACGCTCGTACGAAAAACCTAATTTGTACACCTGTGAACTACATCATTTAAAATGTATTGCTGAGTTATAGTGGAGGGAAGCGGATATTCAAACTATATGTGGCCGGATTAATAAATAGGTAATTAAATTTATATATTTAACAAATATTTATACAAAACTTTACCGATATTTCGCTGCTACTTGACAGATATCGTGAGTAAGGTTGAGGTAAAAGAAACAAATAGTACTATGTAGCAGGAACAGGGCGAATGAACAAAAGTATTGGGATGTATTCGGAATCGAACAATAATAGTGACATTAACTCATGCAACCATTTTGTTTTACCGAATAAAAAATAGACCATTATGGTTTCGTTGAAATTAATATGCCTTTGTAAACCAATACGAGAATATATGATTTTACAGATTTCTAATTAACTTATTAAAAAATTTGATTTTAGTAAATTCCTTGCATAAGTTTAAGCAAAAATAAGTTACAGAACAGTTAGCATTTTTCGTGCAAATAAACATATCAAAACCTGGACACATAAAATAAATTATTTACAGTTGTTATTTTTTTATGTGTCTAAGGTAGTTTTTAAACTCAAAATCAAGTATATTTCAGCTTCTAAACTGCGAAAGTTGAACTCTGAAACCTGAAGTTACAAATATGCATTCTTGTTCATTACATTTAATTATTTTTACTATACAATTTTACTATACAATGCGTCCCTAAAGTGACACGTAGATTCTTTAAAATTGTTAAAAATGCACCTACTCGAATATGGGCACTCTTATTTGAATACATCTTGGTAAAAATCTATATTGTGTATCAAATGATTCTGATTTTTTTTTAATCGAGCTATTGCAAGGAGTATTTTTCCATTTGCATTTTCTAACGTTGGGGTTAAAAATTACAAGCCCGAGTGGCAATTTTTTTATATATTTTTTTTGAAATATTTTTGTCAACGAATTTACAGAATTTATCCGTTACTTTTGGGAAGCACTGTATGTGCAAAAATTTATAGCAAACTTCCTGTAGCTTGAACCCGCAACTTTTGATTTTTTTCTTTGACGTTGTATTAAAAATGTTAGTAATTATACAAATTGAATACTTACACGATATATTGTGTATTGTAAAATAAGCAGTCAGATATTCCTACAATACATCCTTAAAGTGACTGATAATATTGCCAAGTATGGTACCTGCCAAGTAGATTGTGTACTTTGCTTATTTTTTATACAACTGAAATACCTGTTGCAACAAGGTCATGCGTGGAAGTCTGTGCACCACCATAAAAAAGTACCGCTTGTTATTAATTACACAATTATAGTAGTCTGTATACTTATAAAAAGTTGTGAATTAAACAAATTAGAAATTCTTTGGAACAAATTGCATCTTACTACCAGTACAACTCATAATACATAAGGTAATAACAAATACAGTGCAGCAGCTCTTAAATGTGAGAACGAGGTGTTATATTAGGTGTACGAGTTTCCATCCTTGACCTTCCAGTCGGTTCAGATGAAGAAGCGTCCCCGTCTTAAGCCCCTCCAGTAAACACAATCTATATGTGAGGCATATGTAGGTTGTTACACGGGTGTCACTGGTACTACCTCTAATTATTGACAACAGCAGGCCATCATACATACCTCCCGGCCAGTTGGAAATGAACATTTTTGTCTTATTGTTCATTAGCACTATAATTAACAGTGTAGGAAGATATTTACGTCTACACTTCGGTGACTAATAGAGACTACACAAAGAGACCATGTTTGTAAATGATATTACTACTGAAATAAGACCCCATTTATAAATATAAAAGAGAGAGTATTACATCATATTATTCTAATCTCAAGCGAATAAAAAAACATTAAGTATGTATTAAAGTGTTATCGATTAAAGATTAAACTAAAAAACGACAAAAAATACTTTCATTGGTCGTTTATAAAAAATAAAAACTTATATTCGGGTAATTTAATATACAGAAGGATTGCTTTAAAATTAGTTCAATCTTTATTACAACTTTAAGGTATACAAGTTTAAGGAAAATATATTTTGACTGAAGTCCGAAACTATTGTTTAAAAAAATCCAAGACAGTATGCGTCATTCAAAGTAATAATGGATTTGAAAACGTATGAGTGTGAGATGAATGCTGTTATTTGGCTGCGCATAAACACTCAAACATACCAACTTGGGATAAAGGAAACACGAACTATAAACTTGAAAATCTACATATTTTTAAATTCTATGGGTTACCTAATGCTAAATGTAGTGCCAAACAAATACATCCACGTACCACCCAAAAAATTATAAACACCGAACGCAGTTTCGGTAGCTCATCAGCGGTCGACTAAGACGAACTAAATCAGGTGTTATTTAAGTACGTAGCCAAACTTCAAGAGGTGATTCGTAGAGTGATTTTAAGATGAAAAGTTTACATAAACATAGGTCCGGTAATGCTTTGTTTTTAAGGTACAGGGTGTCAAACTTTTTTTAAAAAATCGTTTCGTAAAAATCTTCATAATCCTTTTGTTGAAATTTGGCAATGTTATTTATGGTAAAAAGGGGCTAATTTAGCCCTAACTAGATTAAAATTATTAAATCCAGTGGCATACCGAAGAGCACCTTAACCAATGTTCTTGACAAAAAAATGTGCGCCACTGACTTTAATGTTTTTATTACTTACTGTTAAATGCTTCTTTACTAAAAAACTTTTGTAAGTGTAGTTTTAATAAAGCGTTTATCTTATTTTAATGTTTCTTAAATTTCTGCCGTTATCCCTGTGCATTTTCCAGTAACAATTTCTAAGACTAGATATAGAAAAAATGATAGTTTGATAGTTTTAACTTTTTGTCCCAAGAATATGCAATAAAGTTATATTTTTTTTTTCTCAAAAACGAAGCTAGATACGAGAAAAATCAAGAGACAAAAAGGTTGTATTTTTAGTTGCTTCATACGAAAAAATATTAAAGTTTTAAAAAAAGTAAGCGGCGCACATTTTTTTGTCAAAAATATTGGTTATGGTGCTCCCCGGTACGCCACTGGACATAATAAATTTAATCTAGTTAGGGCAAAATTAGTTATTTTCTATCATAAATGATACTGCCAAATTTCAATAAAATCGGCGGAAAGATTATTAAGATTTTTACGAAACAACGATTTTTTTAAAAGGTTTGACACCCTGTATCTCGAAAACAAAACATTATCGAACCTATGCTTATATAAACTTTTATTCTTAAAATCACTCAAAAAATTACTCCTTGAAGTTTGGCCACGTACTCAAATAACACGCTGTATATCGCGAAAAAACAAAAAATTATCACTCCATAAATTCGAGGTCTCTGGAACGTCAACTCTGTCTCTCATTGGAATTTGCGAGACTCCCGAGGCAATGCAACTGCGCAACCTTCGGCAACCCCTTCCGATTCTTCTCGAATTAGTCTGGTTCATATAAAAATCCGCGACGACGAGACAATCGTAACTGAGTATCTGAATGATATGTAATATTTGAAAGGCAAAATGAGTGCGGCGAAAAATGAAAACGTACCATTTTAATAACGATTGGGAGGAAGAATTTTTGTTTGTTATGATCAAAGATAAGTGTATTTGTCTCGTTTGTCGATCGTCAGTGGCATTGCCCAAACGCGGAAACTTAGAAAGGCATTATAAAACTATGCATAAAAACTATGAAAAGTGGAAGATTTGAAAAGTAGCTTAGAAGGAGAGCAATCCATGTTTACTAGGCCAGCGAAACAATCAGTATTTGTTGAAGCAACGAATTTATTATTTGATGACTTCAAAAATAAAACAGAGATTATATCTGCAATCAAGAACGTTCAATTATCTCGCCGTATCGAAATCATGAACACAGATTTGGAATCCAAACTAAAAAATAATATTATGGAATGTACATACTTTTCTTTGCAACTTGATGAGGCCACCGATATGACTGATATTGCTCAATTATGTATTTTCATTCGGGTGGTATTTTCTGATATGTCGGCTAAAGAAGAATTGTTAACGTTCTGAAAGAAAGAACTCGCAAAGAAGATATTTACAAAGTTTCCTAAATTTTGCAATCCAATATGCGCTACCGATTTACAAACTCGTGGCCATTACAAGTAATGGAGCACTATGAATGACAGATTTGGTTTGTTGTATTATGTCCAACTAACGAAGACTTCCCATCAGAAAGTTCTATGTTCAAAAATACTAACTATGAATGATCTCGTGGATATTGCCACAAGGATCATGAATTCAATCTGTGCGCGAAGCTTGCAACGACGCCTGTTCAAAGTGCAATTGGAAGCTAGCGACTCTGCCGAACACACCGATTTGTTTCTTTATACGGACATAAAATGCTTGAGTCGCGGAAAATTTTCAGAGTAATTTCAAGAACTATTGCCTGAAACCATTACTTTTCTTCACGGGCGAGGTGACGACACTGAGATACTTAAAAATGAAAAATGGCTCCATGATTTAGCTTTCCTATCGGATGTAGGCAAATCATTTGAATATCATTAATTTGGAACTACAGGAAAAAAATAAAACCATTATCGATACGGTTAGTACAACAAACGCTTTTATAAATAAAGTGAAGCTGTTGATTTATCAGCGAAACAAAAAGGACTACACAAATTTTCCAGCTCTGAAAAGAAGAGCAAGTTCTCACTCAAATTGTAACAACTACGAGACACAACTAAGAAACATGCAGAGTGAGTTTGAAACACGCTTCTCTGATTTTAAGTAACTGACGGATATTGTAGCTTTCATAAATTATCCAATTTCTGGCGAAGACGTTGAAAAAATTACTACTGACATATCAAACAATTTCAATATGGAGATCTCTTCAGTACAAAATGAGGTATTGCAGATAATTTCAGATATACATCTTAAAGCCAGAGAAACAGATGCAAAATTTCATACCCGAAAACAAATATCCGTGATTAAAACAAATACCTCTTCAGTTAACAAGATTCTTCGGATCAACTTACTTGTGCGAGTCTGCATTTTCAAAAATGAAAATTGTTAAAACGAAATATCGCAATCGACTACCTGAAGAACATCTCTCAGCATGCCTCTGCGGTTGGCGCTCAGTAATTAAGAACCGTCCTTCGATTAGTTGGTGGATGATATGCAGTGGCATGCATCAACATTTAAATCTAAATAAAAGCAGTGACTAAAGAAAATGTCTGACGTTGCATTTTCATTAGATACTTATACAAGTATAATATACTTTGTATTTATATATTATAACTATTTTCATTTTCATACATCTGTTTTTTTATTGTAACCAGGCTACTCACAGTAGTCGGTACTCGTACGTGTCAATCGCTTATCACCTAAATATTTTATGGTAGATCGTAATCCTGAGCAAAGTCTGAGCACCCCTGTACTACATTATTGTTATCGAGCACGTGTACTGCTACGGCAGACTTGTCCGAACGTTAGTATTTGATATGAGATAAATGTTCTTTAAAATTTGCTTTAAAGAACGGTGGGACAGGTCTGCCGTTACATATGTTGGATAAGAATTAAGCAGTAGATAAGGGATCCTTAATTAAACATGTTAATAATAAATACAAACTTGATTGCTATGAAAGTATAGAGATTCTCAAAAACAATCAAATTCTATTGAGTAATAATGATAAAGGACTTTTAGGCTACTCAGATCTCACTAGACTTTCATTACTTCCATTTTCACTAAATACGTAATGAAGCGTTACTCGCTGACGGCATATATATTAGAAACTTATTGAGTTCATTCTAGTCGAACGCTGATGATAGCTTAGCAATTGAAACACGTTCGGTGTTTGAAATTTTTGTTGTTGGTTACTTGAATCTGAGGTAGGACCTGTAGAAAACAAAATACACCCGTTTGCTACAAGTCCTACCTCAGAGTGAAGAGAGATGGCATGTAGGTAAAAAATCATTTGAATTTCTCAAGGGAAGACGGCTACATTTACAAATTAAATGTCACTATAGAAAGCCAATTAAACTAGGTTTATGACCTACATTTCAAACTGTTAACAGGATAAAATGCAATTGAATTTGAAGAGTACATTACTTTTTTGCATCAGTTGTCGTAGTATTCAGGATTGTGTAGAAACTTTAAACTCTAAATTTCTGACAATAGAATTTACGTATGAGATATAGGCAAATGACAGTGCACTGCTTCGTGATACTCTGGTAACAAGAAATGGTAGTAAACTAAATACATTATAAGGAAACTATAGTGCGAGTCACACCGATAATGCAGTGTGGCGGGGTATAGGCAATGTATTTGTAATGGGAGGCCGGCACACTGTGCCGGTTGTCCGATGGCTGTGACAGGGTCGGCTCTGAAGTTATTATACAGTGCCGCCAAAAAGTTGGACACAAATGAAAAACTTTTTTATTTTTTGCGAACGATACGTAAGAGTAAACTGCCCTTATTTTTGAAAAAATCGGAAAATTTTAGTTGAAAAAATCACTCAAAATTCTCAAATATGAATTTTCAAGATGATCTAAATATCGTTAAACAATTGTATTAATTAGAAAGTTACTTACAATGCATTTACGTCATTTCAAACTAAGCTAATGCGGGAAGATATCTTAATGAGTTTTTAATGTAATCGAAAAGTAAATAAACAACCCTAAATATAATACTGATTTTCAGTCTTGTTTGTGACTTATTACCGGTAACATGGAATGTATTAATTATTGAAAACATAGTAAACGTCGGGTGTAAATAGTGTAAAAAGTGTAAATATTTTATTTGTTTATAAATGTACAGTTAATTCTCTGTTTATTTTTTCTTAAATTAACTTTGCCTGAAATAATTCTTTTGTAATTTTGAAATTTATTGTTTATTATTATTAATTATTGAAAACATTTAAACAAAGGCGAAGGTATAAACATCATCAAACTTCCAACAAGTTTTTAGCGAATCTGTGAGAGCGGCGAAATTTGCCTGAGACCGGACTTGAGGTTTAACCGATCCCAGCATAACGACAACTGGAAACGGTGTGCTCCATATTTTATAGTACTAAATGATTCATAACTAATGATGCTAATCACTGCAGATAGCATAGACTCGCGGCTATTAATTTTTTGGTCATAGATTGCTTAATTTTCCGCTTTCAGTTCAAAATTATAATAAAGAATTACGCACTACTAAAGAAATTGCTGCTTACAACGAGTTTTCGATGAAGTGGTTAAGTGGTTAAGAATGTAACCATATTAATGGCGCTAGAGAACAAATGGAAACAAAATATTTAAAATTACCAATATATCCAGCTTATGCAAAAGGATCTATTTAAAATATTTTCTAAAGTTAATTTAAAAATAGTCACTACTTCAGGTAATAAAGTGCAAACAACCTCTTTTAAGTAATCCCAAGGTAGAATAGGTCGGAAATTTATAAAATTAATTGTAAAAATTGTGAACAAGTATATTTAGGGCACACTAAACAACTAATATACTAATCAAATAATGACGTAAAAAAGTCAAACAAGAAGAAGAAATATACCTCCTACAGAAAACTTTTTTACAGTACGATTTTGCCGAAACCAAGTCTTAAAAATTAATATTTTAATTTACTGCGTCAAAATGTAACACAAATAACTTTTAGTTAATCTATATTTTATTACTTGGAGTAATCCCTTTTATTCGTAGCAATGTGAACATATCAAGTATAACAATAACAACTTTTATAACATACGTATCTTACATATAATACATAGTATCTTGTATGAACTGGAGGTTTGTGAAAATTAAATAGTCCATAGTCCATAGAACATCAATCGTTAAAATTGCCTTACACTATCTTGTAAATGGCAATAAGTGAGTACATAAATTATCGACAATGCATTACACAGCAAGGAAAACGCGATTTTTAAATGATTAACCAAGTTTCTGAAAAACGAATTAATTTGAGGTTACCATTAACAAGATTTACATATAAATTACTATCGCGTTTATGACAGTTGAAAGTCTGGAACACTGGATCTGTGGCAAGACCTATACAAACAAAATACATCAACGTACCACACAAAAAATTACAAACTCTGAACGCGTTTCAATAGCTAAGCTATTATCATCAGCGGCCGATTAAGATAAACTCTTAAACTTTTTTCAAATTTTGGTATCCATAATGTTTCTTAACAAATATAATAAAGACCTTAATTTTTTTATTAATGAATTGGCAATTACGCTCCACAATATACCAGGTGTTGGTATATTGCACACCAAGCCAATTAACATGGTTCTTTTGTTCGAATGAAAAATTAGTTTTACCAAAACTTACAGATAAGCAATGATGATAACTTCCAAATCTTGTTGTGCAGCGATACATCCTCCATTCAGTGTATTTCCAGTGTATAAAATAACCAATTGTGTTAAGGTTTAACAATTCATTGATACGTAAGGAAAATAAAATAGGCCACAAAACTGTTCCTTGTCGCACACCAGAGTTTCAACATCGTAAATAACTTACATAATCATTATATTATCTGAAGTATTTAATAATACAGTAGGAGTAACTGTATTAGAGGCTTTAGCGATGTCTAAGAATATACCTATTCCCTCTTTGTTTTTATACACTCCCTATAAACATAGTAAGATGTACAATTGCATTTTCGGTCGATGTATTATCTCTAAATAAATTAAATTTGCAACTTTTATTAGTTTGTCAGCAATTTTAGCAATATAAGATCAGCAATGTGAAAGAGGTTCTTTGATAGTCAACAGTTTTAAGTACTTCTGTGGTAATATTATCTTGACCGGGAGCATTTTTTACATCAGATAGAAATATAAACAATGGGAATATTCTTTTGTTCTAGAAAATAGTTTTAATGTGGGTTTATGAAAGGAACCCGTAATTTTTTGACCAATATTGACAAAGTGATTATTGAATTTATTTACTTTCAAAAAACTCTCGTAGTTTTCTAGAGAGACATAAACAAATTTTATCAGAACGATTGAGTTACAATATAAGGTGATCTTATGCTGCAGGGGATGCCGAGAGATGCTCCTTGTTGTGAAAAAGAAAATGTTGTACCAAGGGAACGCGTTGTAACCGCTCTAATCATCAAATTTCTAAAAGGGGACAATCTTTCGTCGCATTTTACCATAGCATTACTCAAGCATGGAATAAAACAAATCATGGGCCTTCCACCCGATGCTACTCTTTTATATCAGCATATAGATACCAGTTTATTTGGATCTGTGAAGAATTACTGGAAACAATTGTTACGCGGATGAAAAATTTAATCCAAACACATGGTTTGTAGAAAAAAAAGTATTCTTCCAAGGGTATTAAAGACATTTTTTGATAGAATTCCTCCAATTGTAAAAAAAACAATGCCATTTAATAAGAAAGAAGACATTGTGAATTTCATAAAGCTCGCTACATGTGGACCCTTTATCTGACCTCTGCTCAATCGCTTGACCATTCACGTTTTCATTCAGCACACACATGATTCAAAAAACATTCAAGTGTATTTAGAAATCGAAAAATAAATCTTTTCCATTAGTACCCCGTATTTACATAAACCGGGCCTCCGAAGCCCGTGTACAACTAGTTCCTATAAAATCAGTTTCAAGGCGTATAGTTATTATAATTTGTCAAGCACTGCTGCGCGGAATTGTACGTGTCTGTGCAAGTTGAAAGCTGCATTACTGCTGGACGTATAAAAGTAGGCGCAGCTGATTTTCATTCAGTTGTAATAAAAGTTGCATTCAGTGAACTTGTGAAACACATATGATAATGAGGTCAAAAAAGAATGTGAAACGTGTGAGATTTGGTGACCGTGTCTATGAAGAAACAGTGTCGCAGTGGGCAGCTGAAAGTGATGATCTGTCTTCTGAAGAAGGTGACGTGTCAGAAGCAGAAAATGATGACACAGAAGACACAAATTTCGAATTGGTTTCTGACGAGTAGTCTGGATCCAGTTCTAATGATGTTAACGATAATTTAGGATTGGAGTTTGGAACCTCCAACAAGAAATAAAATTCAACCACACAACATTGTTCGGCGTGCGCCAATACAAGCGAAGGAAACCTATGCCTGCAACACCAAACGAAGCGTTTCAGTTATTTGTAACTTCTGTTATTGTACAAGAAATTGTGAAATGTACTAATTTAGAGGGAAGACGTGTTTACGGAGCAAAAGGAAAACCGTGGAAAGAGGTAGCTGTTGATAAATTTCTTGCATTCTGTGGTTCACTTATTCATGCAGAAGTTGACAGAAGCTGGGATGTTCCTGCGAGAGAACTATTTTGTAGTGAATTTGCCAATCCTATATACCGAGCCACAATGTCCATATCTCGCTTTGAAGAAATACGAATACTCGTCAGATTTGACGGCAAAAGAACCCGGAATGCGCGTTTGGAAACCGATAAGTTAGCAATGGTGTCCTTACGTTTGGGATTTATTCATTCAGCAATGCAAAACCTGCGTCATATCGGATACTAATGTAACTATTGATGAACAACTCGTTGGGTTTAGAGGTAGATGCAGATTAGTTCAATGTATGCCAAGTAAACCGGCAAAATATGGACTTAAAATATTTTGGATGTGTGAGTCTAAGTCTAGTTATGCTCTGGATGATTTAGTTTATGTTGGTCGCCAGCATAGAGAACCTCCACATAAAAACTTGGAGCTTGAAGTAGTACAAACTCTTGCGTGTGGCATTCATGATTCTGGTCTACATCTCACGATAGACAACTTCTTCACTAGTGTTCCGCTAGTAATTTATTTGTTGGATAAAAATATTACTGTTGTGGGTACACTACGTCAGAATAAGCGTGACATTCCGAAAGAAATAAAAGCCTCAAAAATCGTGTAATCTGCTCTTCATTGTTTTGCTTTCGAAATAACGTATCCATGGTACGTTACACGGAAAAGGAACAAATATGTAATTTTACTAAGCACCATGCACCACGACGCGTCTATCAATGATGACGTTAAGAAGAAGCCTGAAATCATCACTCATTACAATAAACAAGGGGCGGTGTTGACGTCATGAATCAAATGGTGTCGACATACATGTGCAAGAGGCAAAGTAAACGATGACTCATGACATTTTTCTTCAACATCATTTATGTTGCAGCGCTCAACGCATATATAGTCATTACGAAGGAACATCCAAACTACAACATACGAAGGAACTATAGTGATACCACATATGCTGAGAAGATCTACTAACCCTAACCTACGGCGTAGTGTCCGGGAGTGTCTAAGCACAATTATTGATATCCCTGGTACGCGAGCCGCTCAAACAAGTGCAACGATTAAGAGAAAGAGATCCTCAGTGTACCTCGCAAATATTGATCGCAAAAGAACAATAATATGTATTGGTTGCAAAATAATATCTGTAATGAGCACAGTATTAGAATGCGCACTAAATGCTTCTCTAATCCCTAAAAAAAATTTAAACAATAATGCTCACTTCCATATTTAATCTCACGTTTGTAATGTACATGTATAAATAAAGTTTTACTTTAATAATTTTGTTTCTGTTCAGACTATACGTGATTTTAATATTATGTAAAACTTTCAGCTAGCTAAAGGAACTTTTTTACTTTAGCCTTTGTATTACTATTTCTGATAAATATTTCTTGTTTGGCTAAAATGTTCATTAAACTATTAGTTCTTACATAACATTAGTCGCATTAAAAAATGCCCAGCACGTGTTAGACCAACGAAAACTTGACATCCATATTTACACAATACCTACTTTATGATTCCGTCGTGCATAAGAAAGTATTCAAGAAAATTAGTATTATTGTGTAATTTAATCCACCCTTTGAAACGATAAAAACAAATTCTTACAAAAAAGAAATATTCACAATTTAACTAAATGTCTGATTAATTCAAATTTATTCAAAACTTAAATCATTTTCAATTAATTAAGAAATATGCACATAAATTTAAGAATTAGTTTAAAATGTGTCAAAAGTGTACGTATAAATTTGACGTGGATAGTAGGATAGATGTTCAGCTATCAATCAAGCAACCTTAGAAAAGTCATGTCCAGCTGTACATTTAAGGAAGGCTTCAAAAGATAAATATGTAAAGCTTCCTTTATGGCCAATACATTTGCGTTATCTGCTCTATCCAAAATTGATGTCTTCTTTTTTAATAACGTGGTCCTCGTCTATTTTGTGTCGAAAAATAGCCGAGTCAGGTCATTTGTTGAACGTTTCTCTAATTGTGGAGTAATTCCCAAGTGCTCAAATCGGCGTTCGGTTTTTCCGACGTACGTAGCGTTACAGATAATACATTGGAATTTGTAAATGATATAATATTACGTAATATTATGTCGGAAAAACCGAACGTCACTATGCTGTTCGCTGATTTGAGCGCTTGGTAATCACTCCACAACTGGAGAAACGTTCAATAAAAATACCTGACTCGGCTATTTTTCGGCACAATATAGACGTGGACCACTCAATGTTGGATAGAGCTGAAAACGCAAATATGTTGGCCACAAAGGAAGCTTTACATACTTATATTTTGAAGCTTTCCTGAAATGTTCAGCTGGACATGGCTTCTCTAAGGTTGCTTGATTGATAGCTGTCCTACTGTCCACGTACACTTTCGACACCTTTTAAACTAATGTCTAAATTTGTGTACATATTCCTTAATTAATTGAAAATGATTTAAGTTTTGAATAAACCGAAACGTTTTTAATGTTATTATTATGGGGTTTCATCTTAAGGTTTATATTTATCATTAAGTTAAATGTCTGATTATCAATAATCAGTAGCGTTCATGCATATTATAACAAAGTTAAAAAAATAACAATTATTTAAAGTAACCATTAATACTTTACGTCATTTGTGTATGAAAATAATTATAAGTATGCTATATAGTGACGTAGAAACATATGTAACTGACCCTTGTTACTTAAATTATGGGTTTAAAATTAAAATGATGACTTTGTTTTCACACCTCTTTGTAAAATAAAATACAAAATGCATCGGCACGATTTTAGGACTTATGTAGTATTTTCATTTATACATAACAATAGGTTTCATATACGTATTAATTATATTTAAAGAACAATTGGTATAACTACTTATAAAAGGATAGCTCTTAAAACTTTCAAAGTTTAAAAAAAATTTATATTTTGCTAAGAGATCCTCTGTATCTAAAATTTATTTGCTATATTGAATGCGAACTCGTTTTTTTTTATATTAATATTTAATTAACTTCACGTCATAATATTACAAGTAATTTTACGAGAGAAGAGCCCAGAGAGATGAAGTACTTATTCATAGCGGGGCGTTTTCTTACCGGCTTGTTTGACCATTAATTTCTAGATTTCAGAATTAATAGTGCCTTGTGCCGATGTTTGAAAGCATAAAAGCAATTCGAATCGGAGTCTAAGGATGTAATTTTCGCCCATTTAGTATCTCTTAGAGTCTGTTGTAACTTATCGTCTGATGTCTAGCTTTGATAAAGTAGAAATGTGACTTTACAGAATACACAAATTCACTTTTACAGTTTTCATTAATTAATGTGAGAGCAACTAATTAAGTATTACTCTGCACAGAAAGCAATTAGAGAGTTGGTTGATTAAACTTATTAAAATTTGCGACATCTTAGTTTTTCCTAATATTAAACGCGCTTTGATGTAGAACATTTATGAACATAATATTTGTTAATTAACATCAAAGTTATTACAACCATATTGTGCACTTAACGTACAGAAATAGTTTATCCCCTACATATAGTACCGCATTTTGCTAATCAAAAATAATGAAGAAAATAAATGTATACATTTTTTGAAGCTAAGATTTGTATTTAATAATAACAAAAAATATTAAAAAGATAGGAAAAGAAGCGGAAAGACATTTTTAGAATTTCTTTCATTTCCATTTTAAAAATAAAATATCTAAATTGAAGCAAATAAGCTTTTTTTCCTTGTAAGGCAGAAAGTAAGAAAAAAGGGTTTTAGATATCTGCAATAATGAACAAAAACAAAGGGTGTGTTTACACAGTGCTAATAGCTTTCCTGGCGAGTAGGCAGCAACTGTCATGCCAACTGCCATGACAGTTGCTGCCTGTACTCGACTGTTTACACGGAGAGCTGAAAATGTCAGTTGCTGGCCAGCCACTGAGAGAAGGACAGAAAATGGCGCCTTCAGCATCATTTTCATCTTCCAATAAACAAAATATGATAGTGCAGACAGTGATTAACTCGTTCACTACAGTATTATGTGCTGAAATGGAGAATCTACTGAAAAGAAAAGGAAAAAAAGAAGCGTTTGGGTTAGAAGTTGGTTGAAGAAAAAAAATTCAGGGGCGACAGATAACACCATAAAAGAGTTATACCATGAAGACCCCAGGGAATATAAAGCAGTAATGAGACTGACCCCGGATCAATTCGACTTTCTTTTAAATTTAAGTGGCCCAAAAATACAACGTAATGACACATGTAAGAGAAAAGCCTTACTTGCAAGAACGAAGCTGGAAATATTCCTAAATTTTCTTGCTACAAGAATGTCGTTCAGAATGCTGTCAATAATGTTCACGGTTTCAAAAGCTGCCATATCAAAACTTATACCAGAAATATGTGAAGAATTAAAGGATTTTATTAAAGTAAGTAAAACATTTTAACGTATTATATATTCCTTTATTGTGAAACAATATTAGTTGTTAAAATACAAAATTTGATAAATAGGTCTGTACAGGTTGTCCCATTTTGGTTGTCCTCGCAGGGTATCTCAGTTATTAGCAAAGATACAGAGATGCGGTTTTCGCGAACGTTGGCTACTTTTTTGTGAAACGAAAGATGACACAAACAGAATTACTCTAGCTCTTCTCATTTTTGAGATACAGGGCGTTTTTGAAAAAGTTGCATTTTGAGACAGCCCCCGTATCTCAGCTATACGATAACTTATAGAAAAAGTGAAAAGTGTTCTTTATATAATTTTTCCGTAGAATGCAGTGCTGTTTTCAGAATGAGTATACGGGGTCAGGTCAAAAGTTATCGGGATCAACTTCATTTTTTTAAATGGGACACCCTGTCTATTTTCTCATAATTAAATTTCTCTTGTTCTAAGCACTTCAAATATATATAACAATTATCACTTATTTTGATAAATAGCGTGGTATTTTGTATTATTAACTGAATTTCTTAGTAGGCTTTGAATTCGTAATCTTCTATTGTTTTTTTGTGCCTAATATAGAAAACCATCATTATGTAATTATATGTCATTGAAGAAGATACAAATTACGGCAAAATAATTTATTTTATTTCCAGAATTGTTGATTTGAAACTCATATAAATATTGGATGTATTTATTTATAAATTTAGAGACAAACGAAAACAAGAAGAATTAAAATTTTATAAATATTGCTCAATTTGCTGACCATTATGGTCAAGACAAATCCTACATCTCCGAAGAATTTCTTGAATGGATCTTAATAAAAATAGGGTCTTAAACGTAGTTCTTCAAAGGCTTCTCTTGTAGCATTCATCAAAGCTTCTTGAGTTTCATACCGTCTTTGATGAATTTTATTTTAAGGTAGCCCCACAAAAAAATCTAAAATTGATAGGTCTGGGGACCTTGCTGGCCAATTAACTGGTCCATTGTTACCAATCCAATGGTTTTGAAACATTGTATTGAGGTAATCTCTTACTAGTCTTGCATTGTGGCAAGGTGCCCCGTCTTGCTGAAAATAAACCTCTCTTAGCTGGGCTAACGGAATATCATCAAACAATTCTGGAAGGCAAATGTCCAAAATTTCCAAATATCGTTGATGGTTCAAATTGCCTTCAAACATGTAAAATGTTAATCTGCCTCCTAAAATGAAACAGGACACATTGAACCCAAACCTGCCTTGCTGCTGACGGATCACGGTAACATGCCGATTTTCGTTAGACCAGAAACGATTCGTTGCACGATTGTAAATTCCGGTGGAGCTTATATGGCTTTCATCCGACCATATAACTAAACGACCAAAATTACCATTTTCTTCACTTTTCTGAATATACCATCTACAGAAATCGATACGCAATTGAGCATCACCCGGATGCAAGTGGTGGATGACTTGAGGTATATATGGTTTATAATGGTATTTTTAAATATTTTTGATACTTTCGTTTTTGAAATGCCCACCGATTCTTCTATTTTTCTGCAAGACGTATAATTTTCGTTAACAGTGACCTCTGCAAGGACATTTATTTCATTATTTTCTTCGTTTTCTTTTCTATATGTTTTGGCGCGTGGCCTTTCAAACGATCCGTGATTTTCCAAATTTTGTTTTAACCTAATGAATGTTTTTTACACGGTTGCCTTCTTTCCGGAAATCTATAATATTCACATTTTATTTAACTCAAATGATGACTAACATTCCAGTAAATATAAATACCTTTCAAAATATATTTCCTTCGCTTGCTCTGCATTAAAATTTGTTTGGTAATAAACCCCAATCATATCTAATTTCTCATAGTTCTCGTACCTAAATTATTCGCCATGGTTTGAAACTTTGTAAAAATTCAAAATAACGAAAAGAATATTGAAAACTTTACTAACAATAAGGATCTCAACAATCAACAAATTTGCAAATATTGACAAATGTCAAAAAATGAAGTTGCCATGGTAAAACAATTGCAGTACCAAAGGCCACTAACCAATTCAGTTAATAATTTGAAATACTGCGCTATTTGTATAAAAAATGATGAATGCTATACATATTTGAAATGCTTAGAACAAGGAAAATTTAATTATGAGAAAATAGACAGGGTGTCCCATTTAAAAAAATGAAGTTGATCCCGATAACTTTTGACCTGACCCCGTATACTCATTCTGAAAACAGCACTGCATTCTACGGAAAAATTATATAAAGAACACTTTTCACTTTTTCTATAAGTTATCGTATAGCTGAGATACGGGGGTTGTCTCAAAATGCAACTTTTTCAAAAACGCCCTGTATCTCAAAAATGAGAAGAGCTAGAGTAATTCTGTTTGTGTCATCTTTCGTTTCACAAAAAAGTAGCCAACGTTCGCGAAAACCGCATCTCTGTATCTTTGCTAATAACTGAGATACCCTGCGAGGACAACCAAAATGGGACAACCTGTACATGACATTGCTTGTTGAATTAAATCAATTGAACCTGTATTTTGATTAGAATTTAAACTACAAGGTTGTGAGAATTAAGATTGTGGTGGTGCACATTGCCGGTTGGTGGGTGACTGACGTAATAGACTGAAAGGAGTATCTGACGATCTACATGGAGAGGGGGGGGGGGAGAATCTGATGAGATGCGTATGGGGGTGGCAACAGCATAAGTATACAAGTTTTTTTTACGGTATGTTGAAAGGATTTGCTGAATTTGATCTCTGGCATGCATCATATCGAGCAATGGCATTTGTCTTAGTTGATACGCTATATGTTTTCCGATCAAGTCACACTCGTCTTCCTGTTGAAGGGAAGCGGGTTTTGCTAAGCTGTTGTTCTTTCAATTCATCAATAGCATCTTTAATTACATTTTATTCAGTGGTCACATTTAATTTTATCTTATGCAATGACTTTTTTACAACGGGCTTTTCAGGTTTTAAAATTTCCATTGCATCACATTCTACATTTCTGTCATGTTCGGGTATTTCCTGATTGTCTTCTTCGGTTCATCTGTCGTGATCTTCCGCTGACATGAAATATTAACTATTAATTTACTTTCTCCAAATTCCAAGTACAGAAGAATGGAAAGCCGCACAAGTAGGATTTCACGAAAAATGGAATTTTTCTTGATGTTACGGCTCGATCGATGGAAAACACATTATTATTCAAGCACCACCCAATTGTGGCAGTGAATATTATAACTATAAAGGAACCAACAGTATTGTTCTCTTGACTATTGTTAATCATGACTACAGTTTTCAGTACATAGATGTAGGTTCATACGGTAGAAATGTAGATGGTGGGATTTTTCAAAACAGTTCCCTGTACCCTATTCTAGAAAATAACTTACTACCTGAAGGAGATGTACTAGTTGGAGATGATGCTTTCCACTTGAAATCTTACTTACTGAATCCTTACGAAACTGTACCAACAGTTAAAGAAGGAATATATAATTGCAGGTTAAGCAGGGCTAGACGTATTGTGGAAAATGCATTTGGTATCATATCAAGTCGTTTTCAGGTTTTACTAAAACCAGTCCAACTAAAAGAACCAACAGTAAAAAAGATTGTCCAAACTATATGTACGCTGCATAACTGGTTGCGCAAAACAGCACCAAATTCGTATACACCACCAGGAAGTGTAGATTATGAAGATATTGTAAACTTTACGATTGCACTTGAACAGTGGAGATCAGAAACTAGTGCACTGCCAAGTTTGCATCGCTCACGTATTAATAACAGATCGCAAAAAATGGCAGAAAAAGTGAGAGACAAATATAGAGATTATTTCTATGGGAAAGGAGCTCTTGAATGGTAATGTAATATGATTTCTTTCAAGTTGTTTATTTTCATTATAACAAATCAAACCATTTTATGGATGGTTTGTATTCATCATCTGTACCAGATCCACTTTGTTTACTCTTAGCTATTTTTATAATTTCTTGGTTATACGTTGAACGCAAATTTTTTATTTTCTTGGTCACATCAGCCACATTTTCCAATGTCACTTCCTTCGCAATATTCTGTAAGGACGCATTTATGAAATCCCTGTTTTTGTAATTAGCGCCAAAAGTGTTCCACAGATTTTCCTCTTCTTTATACAATTTCAGGAACTGTAGATTATGTTGGGAGGACCATCTTTCAGACATGATGAAAAATATAATTCAAATTATTATATATTATTATTATTATGAATATTTCAAAAACACTTCTCTATTAATGCGTCGTGGAAAGGGAACATGAACACTGGCCGGGCAGTTAACTCGGCTGAAATTCACACAAGGAGAGTCGCGGGTAAAGCTACTGTCGTGTGATGTGGTGGGGGAAGGCGAGTGTGTTTCAGAAAACATAGAAATAAAGTAAAATATTATAAGCTGCCATCCTTTCTCTTTTTGTAAAAGTCTTTCGCAGGTTTAACAGATGTTTTGAAACAAAGACAACCTTTATGTACCATGTGTATCACATGATAAATTTTAGTTAACTTACTTTTGTTATTACTAAAGCCTTCTGATTCTATGATGAACCGTTACACGATATTACCTAAAAATTGAAGGCTAATGTTGGACTAGGGTAAATGGATATTATTTAAAATTTTATTGTGTATTTTTATTTTTAAGTTATACAATCTAATCTTCGTCAGTAGTGACACTATCTTTCCAAATTGTTTCAGATGTTGAAACAATTTTGTGACATTTGAAAGATTGAAAACGCAAAAATAAGCCTGCTATTAATATTAATAAACAGTTTGGTATACGTATAAACACAACTATGGAATACAATTTTAGTAAAGAATAACTAGAACATTAATATATTAAAGATTGATAAACTGCCTTGAAATTGACAAATCAGAACACTCTCTAACGGCCGAAAATGCATAATCAAAGAACAAATGTAACAAAATTTAGTCAAATTACGATGTAAATGTAAGTTTGAAATCGATAACAGCATTCACAAATAGAAACTTGACATCAATTAAAACAATCAATCAAATCTAACAAAGTAATAGCTTTGTTCATAAATGGAAGTGTTATTTAACGATGAAAACACAATGTGGTAATTTTATATAGTTTTAATTTAAAATTTAATTTCAACTACATATGTTAAATTATAGTGCTGCGATAAATTAACATATTATTGGTAAAACATTTACTTCAAGGTCGCAAAAAACCTTGATACACCAAACGCTAAAATTAAAATTAAAATTAAGACGTACCATTATGCCTTTTTTTTATTATAAGATGCTAGAAACTGTTTAAATGGAGATTTTATTTTGTTTATTAAAATTATTAGGATGTTTGTGTATCTCAATAGCTTCACGTTGTAAACGAACATAACAACGGTTTGTCTTGACAATATTTGCATACTATCAAGTTGAATGTCACTATTTAAATTATTTAGGGCATAGTCAGCTACCACAGATTTCTCTGGTTCACCTAATCTATAAAATCTCATATGTTCTTTACGTCTTGTATCAAAGATGCGTTTTGTGGTTCTAATGTACACTTTTCCACATGAAGAAGATAACTTATACACTCCGGGAGATGACAATGGATTTGAAACATCTTTAGGTGACCTTAAATGTCCTTTAAACATTTCAATATATCAAAAAGATAAGTATTTTAAATAAGTGTAATAATGATGTGATACATATATTGGTTTATGGTGTACATTGTAAAATTTTGTTGACGGTTACCCCGATCGGGGTCACAATAGGAGCACCATATCTCTACTATATTATCGACTAGAAAAAACAAATTTGTTTAAAATTGAGCCGTTTTTTTGTAATCGAACAACGGACTTTGACATGGACGTAACAAACGTGCTCGAACACTTAGCTTGTGAAGATCAACCTAACTAAAGCATTCAATGTATAGGAGGTTCATGTACAATTTTATTAAAGTCCTTAAGTGACACTTAAGGTATCCAGCTTTACGTTTTTTATTTATGACCTCAATTTGTTGCAAAGATGTGTTATACCGGCCGCAATCGCGCCCTGTCCAGCGGTGGTTATCGTTAGATAGTTAGGAAAGTCTTTTTTATAATTAAACACTCAAATATTTTATTAGTGGATTTACAGAATTTTGCTTTTGGCCCAACAGATTTAAAAAAAAGGATAACCTAATGTTGAAAGACCAAGGTGTAAGGCGCCGTGAGTCAGTTGACTGTCTATCGTTTTATGTTGGCGATATCGCATTTTGAAGGTTGTAGGGTGTTCTGTGAATTAAATGGAAGCTCTTTGAACAATTATTAATCTGTATACTGACGCGATAAACATTAAAAATTCCGTAAAGTTTAAATAATTTAATGGAACTCTCGTTTCATGAGGCTTGCGGTTCAAATTTCATTGAATCTATTTTCTACGTTAGATTAAAGTTGTTATTAGCTGCGTATTCATATTTGAACATCTCATCTCATCTCATCCGGGATATGCATATTATGCTCTTGTTGGTGTGCCGTGTTACCGACTAACCTGAATTAGTTACCTTTTAATCTTGCCACGTTTTATTTAATTTGTCCGTTTTGATAATTATTAAGTTTAGCGTTGAGGACGGAAATGAATGTGACGATAGTGCCAATTCGGCACAATTAGTTTGTTTGATGTTTTATTTATATTTGTGTTCTTTATTTTTAATATAGGGTGCCAAGGAATTTTTGAGTTTTGATGTCAAGCCCAAATTTTTAAAAGCACGTATAACGTTTACACTTTACATAATAGACGACTAATGTAAATTTTAAGACTATTTTTGATGAGAGTACATTTAATTTAAGGAAGTTTTGCAAATTTCTTATAACATGACATTGACCATCATTCTAAATTATAGTATGGAGAGCAGAACCGTTAATTTTGAGTAATAGTTTTATTAACGTAAAAGCTTGACTAGTTTTGGAATTTGAGTAACAAAAGGGTTTCTTTATTTTAATATAGTTTTGTAGAGTTTTGAAATCAATTCATTGGTAAAAATTATGACTCATTTCGATGATTAAGCTAGAAATTTACTTAAAATAATTTTATTTTCATGATAACCTTTTGAAGTATAATATTTAAGTGAAGAAATTTAAAGTTTGAACTTGTTGGCACCTGAGAGACATTTTATTACCAAATTTGTACCTTGTTGAGCTGTAACGAGTGACCTTTTAGTAGTTTAAATAAAAACCACCACGCTACCACTGAGCTACGTTGGTACTATATACTTTGTTTGTACGGGATGTTCTAGTGAGTGTCACGACTGTAACACAATTGAATGTATAATCAATCTTAGGAAAAATAATTATAACGCAAAAGCACAATACTTTAAAGAAGTACAATAGTTTTGAACACTTATTGTTAAGTTGCATGTTGTCTAATAAAAAAATATGCTGGTCTTGCTCAAAATGATTTTCTAACTGAATGTGACGACATTTTATCTAACATTGTACCTGGTTGTGACAAATTAATTTATGTGAGCGACTTTAATATAAACATTTTTTACACATACGTTTAAAAATTAACAACAAATTCTACCATATATTTAAAACTTATCGTAAGTTTAATTTATTTACTTATCAAGAGTTCTATTTGGATTTACAAGATTTTCTTTCGTGGGAAATCGTCACTACACCTGCAACCAACGAAAAAATACTGCTGTTAAATGAATTTGTATTAATACGGTTCAAAATCCATACACCCATCAAAACAGCAAGGTTTAGCAAGCAAGATAAACCCCATAATAATAAATGTATGATACATCTGAGAAAGAATGCACTAAAAAAATTTAAAAACACCTCCCTCCCAAATCATGGAAAAAACTATACACTGAAATTGCGTAAACTCTACTAGTGAACCTGAAAAAAAAAGCCTACTTAAACCATAAACTTCACTGGAAGGATAACAAACCAACAGTTGCATCTCCAGGTCACCTTTAAAATGTTGATAAAATAAATATTTCAGTAATTATGCAAAACAACACAAAGATATTTAATTTTATAACCACAATGCAAAGGTACATTTCATAGAATCAGATGTTAATAGTATGCTTCATTTAATCAAAAGAAATGCTACAGGAATTGATGGCCTTAATATGAACATGATTATGTACTGTTTACCAGTAATTATACCTTACCATGTACATATTTGTAAATTCTTGCACAAGTCACAAACCCAAGTTATGATTAAGATACATGGACGACACGGACGAGAAGAACTGGATCGATTTCTACAACATCTGGATAGAGTTCACGAAAAGATAAAGTTTACAATGAAAATAGAAAACTATGGAACACTGCCGTTTTTAGGCATATTAATCTACAAGAAGGGTGAACAAGTAGGACACACAATTTACAGAAAAGCTACGTACAACAACATGTACCACCCACAGACCGGCGTCAAAATACTAATTATGAGATCCAAGCGACTAGTACACCATCAAAACATACAGAAAGAAATCAAAACAAAAGCCAGTTTTATTACGAAACCGATGTTTTGAAAAACATATCCAAAAGGCGAAGAAGAAAAAGAGAAGGAACAAACAAAGTGCTCTTTCCGTACATAAAGGGAACAACAGACCGGATTAGCAGAATTCTAAAAAAACATCAAAACAATATTTAAGACGCATGTTTTAAGAACGTAACCATACTATCTAACCCAAACACCAAACTCAACTAGAAGATCAAGGAATAAAGCCTGTCCGGTAGAACTGAACGGGTATCGGATTAACAAGGAGGATTGTCAATATATGGTTCTATTGTGCTTGAAACCGCCTTAATGCTTTGCTGTCTCGTACTTATTGTACGTGACAAAGAAAGATGGATATATTATGAATAATGCCTCTATTTCTGCCGAACAAAAGCGTTTGCAACTTTCACACATAATGACAAGGCAATAAGAATCAGATGCAGGTAGAATAGAAATTCAATAGGTATAATAAAATGCCAGTGGTTCTCAACACTGCTTTAACATTATATAATTTGTGAAGAAATGCAACTTTTGTATAATAAAAATAATAATCGATTACTAATTACCTATAAGTAATTTCAATTGACACCTTTCACTTATACTTATAACAACAATAACAAATACATTTTATTATAGTTAGTAAATATTAATTAAATTACAAAGATATACTTTTATAATTAAATGTAAAATTATAATTGTCATTCGGCTTCAGATTCATCACTTCCTGAGTCATCCAAATCTTGGAAAGATCATCGTCATCACTTTCTTCAGTGTTAACTGTGAAAATAAGAGGTCTTACTTCATCCACAATCTCTTCATTAACAAAAGTATCTTTAATTATTTTATCCGTATATATATATTGCAGTTGTTTTATTTATACCTATATGTACCTACTAAATGGTATAATAATCTATTATTAATTACTTATTGTTACAGTATTGCATATTTATTTGGATTCTTTTGTAATTGTAATTGAGTACACTAAAACGTTATTACCATACTTAGGTATACAATGAACTTTCTAAATGTAAATTGAAATACCTATACTTAATCGAATATTCATTATTATGAATGGCTTTTATAAATGTTTATTATAAAAACTTGCATTCTTCCATAAATTTTAAATGTAATGTTAAAGCAGTGTTGAGAACCACTGGCATTTTATTATACCTATTGAATTTCTATTCTACCTGCATCTGATTCTTATTGCCTTGTCATTATGTGTGAAAGTTGCAAACGCTTTTGTTCGGCAGAAATAGAGGCATTATTCATAATATATCCATCTTTCTTTGTCACGTACAATAAGTACGAGACAGCAAAGCATTAAGGCGGTTTCAAGCACAATAGAACCATATATTGACAATCCTCCTTGTTAATCCGATACCCGTTCAGTTCTACCGGACAGGCTTTATATAAGATTACAAGTGGAGACTGTGACCGAACGTACATAGGTCAAACAAACAGACGAATCAATGCTAGGCTGGAAGAATATCGATTACTAGTAAGCAAAAACACCACGACCTTATCTTTAGCACATGTTCAATCGGCATCACACAATATCATCTTCGATAAGACCAGAAGTATAGAATCAATAGAATATCTAACCAGAGAATAATAAGAGAAGCTGTAGAAATCGAAAAACGCCCAAACAACCTTAATACCCGAGACGACGCACAGATACTAATACATGAAAATTGGTATTAAACAAAAACCGTCAACCAACAACATACAATAGACCTCTTACGGAATTCACAGAAAAACCAGCAAAATGGAAAAAAAGAAAGCATAAGCAGAGAAAGTGAAAGTCTGCGAAGGTATAATGGACAAGGAACACATAGCAGACATCAGTTCAATTTGAATAACACGAAGCAGAACAAGATTATTAGTGACCTGAAAATGGCAAATAAGAGTTTACCGAAACGTCGCCGTCACCGAATCAACGTCAAGAATCTTATCAGTACACCAGATCATGGAGCCGGAAGAAAAGAAATATATATATTGAACGTTGGTTTAAAGCAAGTAGGAAATACGGCTTTTTTGCTAATTATTATAAGGAATTGCACATCTTGTAACATTTCAGAAATGCTCAAAAACGCCAAGTTCTGGTGTCTCTTTTATTGTACTTTGCAGGTGTTTTTAATGGATTTATACGGTATAAATTTTAGAAATCAATTAATTTAGTTAGCACCTCGCTAAATGTTGCATTTAGTTCTTTGAAAAACATTCCACTACGATGTATGATTGCTTTTAAAAATATAGTGTCTCCACATTTCCCATTTAAATTCCTAGATACAATGCTACATTGTTGCAGTAGCCAATTTTTTTATAGAGACTTTATTGCTTCATAAAACTTTGAAATACAGTTAAAGCGCTGAGGAATCCAGAATTAATAAAATTAATTACAGATTTAATGTGATAATTTGCATTTCAGAATGTTATTGTTCAGAAATTATTTTCAATTAAGTTTGTGTTGCCCTAATTGAATAAAACGCTTTAGAAATTCTTTGTGTTGTCTGTGTTGTGATTACTTGTAGTAGTTCAACAAATAACTTTTCTAGTACTTACTAACAACTCAAAATTAATATTACCTAAAATGTAGAAACACAGAAAAAGCGTATTAAAATAATAACTATCATTTAAATTCGCAAATTTATAAAATAAAGCCCCACATAAAATATTATTTAAGACATACTCAAGTTGAATTTGTAGCGTCGCTAGCAATAGAAAATATCGTTTTCACTGTACTTCAATGGTATGTACAACGTTATTTTAAAAGTAGTTTTGCTCTTAAAAACTCCTGACTAAACAAAATATTATTTGATTAAAAAAGAATCTCAACTTCATTACAAAATGTGAAATAAATGCCATTCCCCAACCGGTATACTTATATTGTAATAATAGTCGATAACAAATCTAAAAATCTGTTCATGATGGTAGTGTTACATGCTTGTGTTGTATAGTTAAAAATCTTCACAGCAAGTATCCTGATTAATTATGTATTAATTAATTAATCATTATCTTTAAGTGTTACTTAATTCAAACTAAAACGGTGAATAGCTCATTTGATTTTTTATTGATTTAATATTTTTACGGTCGTTTGTAATGGTGGCTCGTTTTCTATACTTCGACTTGTGCGATAAAAACGCATCTTATGAAACTAGTTTCTTAAAATACTATTAGCGGACAAAAACTTTTCGACATAATGTATAATGTATTTTATGACTTGCGTGTAAGTGGGAAAACATTTAATTATAGATACATCAGTTGTTAGTTTTATCAATCTGGTTTTGTGAAGGTATCCACTCTCCGATGAAGTTAATTGGCATAAATATTTTAATATCATCAACGAACATTGTTATTATTTGATTTCATTTTTTCTAAGAAGTGATTTAAAATAAAAGAAATCGTAGTGGTCCCGGTGTTAAGAGTGTTTAGGGAACTTCTGCAAAAAATTTATGAGACACAATAAGTCAGACTACACAAGCTTCAAAAAAAACTTTTCATTGCATACAGTTTACTCAACAATAGTCGATGGTCAACTCAAAGGCTTGTTATATGTCTTTATATGCAGTCTATTTGTTTTCTACCATCTATGCTAGAGGTAGCATAGTGTACACAACTAAATTAGTAGAACACTCAGATAAATCAACTTTGCGATATTTGTACGAGGACTAGAGTAGGTGGTTAAAATAAAAAATGCTGTTCGCTGCAGTGCTATTTCCCAGCAAATCATTCCGTATCTAAACAAAGATTTAAAACAGATATGGTAGTAGCTTTTAACAATTATTAAACATATAACTTAATCTTTTCAAAGCAACACATGAGCGGGCACAATGCTTGTAAATGTGTTCAAAGGTGATTTTTAAATTATCACGTGTGCTTGAAATTTGCCGCATATTACTCTTTTTCCAATATTAGCATATTTAAAATGTTAGATGTAGAAATGACAGGAGGAAATTCTTTGTTTTTTCGTATCAGATTATTGGAAATTCAGGTATATTCGAGTATAAATTTTGGAAGCACTAATTTAGTTACAAATTATTACCTATTTATTACAAATTGGAGTGGGTTGTAGCGCCCAGTTTTGTGGAAATGGCATATAGATTTTTCGGTTTGTTTGTAAATAGATTGAAGTTTTTAAATTGCGATTAGGTTTACGAGTATTGTTGTTCTTAATAAAGTGAAAGAATCAATGAAGGCAGTTTAATCGTTAATTTATAGTGTGGTTTGAGTTGAGAACACATCATTGGAAATTGCTTCTTTGTAGTTAAAATTACTTCACTAAAGTGTAAATTTAGAACATAGGCGAATGTATGCCGGGGAATTCAGTTCTGATAAATTAGTTTAAGTAGAGAAAGTTTGTGGTTTTGTTGGTTTAGAGGTGACGAAAACAGATCATGTTACAATATTTTTTTCAAACTAATACTAGTGACGTATTTACCAACTCGGCTCCCGAAAATCTTCTCGTTTTTACCGCACTTGCGATTTGAAAGAATTGCTTTTTTATGATTGGTGATTCGGGGTGAAATGTAGTATGGCGAAATCTGTTAAATTCGAGCTGTAAGCGAGAGAAGTTGAACGCTGAACGCGTGATGGGATCTACGGACGTACTAAATTTACTTACCTTCTGCCGTGGTTATTTGAAATTATCGTAGGGAGAGCTCACCTTTTGTGGATTTTACAGAATATTCAGCGACTCCGGAGACCTTGTTATGTACATCGGTATTTAGTAGTGACATTTATACGGGTCTATCGAAGAGGGTTAGTGTTTAACGTTAGTGCTATTTTCTCATTTTGGGAAGATAATCGCGCTGTATGCGGATACTTACATCGCAAGTTCAGTATAATCGTTTGTGTATCAAGAAGTCCATCCGCGTTCACAGCTGTAGCATAATTGCTGTAAATATAATTTTTGGCTTTAATCAATTTTATGTATATAAGGACAAAACGTTTTGTAAATAAATTAATGTGTATATATATATATATATATATATATACATGTATATATATATATATATATATATATATATATATATATATAAACCGGATGATACAGTAATTCACCTGGTGAATTATGGTAAATAATTTTCACTATTCAATTGGTGTAACTATAATTTGAAAATTGACGACAGTGACGTTTTCTGTATTGAACTGCATGTTTCAGACTCTAAATGGGGTTGTGATAATCTAAGGTATACTTAAATGACACTCAACCTTCCCCACAATTATATACTTGAATTAACAAAAATACAAATGGTGACTAGTTTCGACAAGAAACGTCATCTTCAGACCTTAAACTATATTAAACTGTAACATCTTATGTGAAAAAACTAACGAATACTTACAAGTACTTATATATAACGAAATCTAACGCTACATGTGCATAGTTAAACCGCCTAAGGCGTACATTTATAAATATCAAGATATGTTTTGACCTACATATCATAAATAAAATTCAAAATTCCCTTTTACCTAAGGTAAGCATCTACGTCTGACAATTCATTCCCATAATTCAACATGGGTCTGAATTTTGAAATGTTTCCCGTAAGGGTATTTAATGTTTTATACAACTAGGTAAATATAATAGTATAAGTTTTTTAAAGAAGTGACGATGTTTTTCTCATTGTAGGAAGGTAGATTAACCTTTTTAAATTTAAATTTTAATGCAGAAGTTCCCAAGAGTTTTCTCTTCAAGGCCTCTTTGGTTTAATCTTATCAATACATTAGCTTGTTCAATTTACTTAATCGTAAGATTTCCCTTTGATGGAACCTTAGGTAAAAGGGAATCTTGAATTTTATTCATAGTATGTAGGTCAAAACATATCTTGATATTTATAAATGTACGCCTTAGGCGGTTTAACTATGCACATGTAGCGTTAGATTTCGTTATATACAGGGTTCCCCATTTTAGACTATACAATTTAAAAGTCGAATAAAAACTTTCTAATCAAAGTAAATTAACTTTTTAATGGACTAATATGTAGCTTATTCTTTGGGATTTATGACTAAAGTAAATAACAATTCAAGTTTTAAAGATCATGTCTTCCAAATGCCCTCCTTCGACTTTAATGCATTTTGAATTCTAAGTTCAAAATTTATCATCACTGGCGAAGCAAATCTCCATTTATTACTGCAATTTCATTTCGAATCTGCTCCTTCAGCTCCGGAATTGTTGCGGGACGACTTGCAAAAACTTTTGCTTTAGGTATCCCCAGAGAAAAAATCGGGGCCGTTAAATCAGGAGATCTCGGGGCCAAATCAAATTTCCAAATCGGAAATTATACGGCCGTCAAAAAATCTCGCAAAATTCTCATAGTGTTTCTGGCTGTGTGAGCCGTTGCTCCATCTTGCTGGAATAATATGGCGCCATTTAGTCCTCGTCTAATTAGTTCTGGGATAAGAAACGTTTGCAACATGTTTATGTAGCGTTCGGAATTAACTGTAACAGAACGGTTATTTTCATCCTCAAAAAAATAAGGACCGATAATTCCAAATGATGCTACACCGCACCAAATAACGACTTTTGGACTGTGGAGGTTTTTGGTAAACAGTTCGTGAGGATTTTCTACTCCCTAGTATCTAAAGTTTTGCTTGTTAACAACACCGTCCAAATGAAAATTTGCTTCGTCGCTCATTAGCAAATTATGAATTTCTCCACGATGCTGATGTAAAAATTCTTCACAAAATGTCACCCTCGCTCCTTTGTCTAGATCACTGAGGTTATGCGCCATTTGATATTTATAGGGTGAAATTTTATATCTTTATGCAGAATTCTGTGGATACTTCCTTAGACATTCCTAGGGCAAGTGATTGCCGATTAGCCGATCTCTTAGGACTTCTTGTAAAGGCAGCTCTCACTCGTTCAATATTTTCAGGCGTACGCACCGTTCTTCGACGTCCAGGTTTTTTAATGTTTTGCACAGAGCCATTTTCACGCCAATGACGAACCCACGCCGCAATTGTAAAGCGTGTTGGTGCATCGCCCCTATTATTGTTTCCAAACTGCCGTCGAAATGCACGCCGAACTTCTTCAAATGAACCAGTTCTAATGTAGACTTCCACAGAAAACACACGCTCTTGAATCGAATAATTCATAATGCAATGAAAATTGTTAAACTGGAGCAATTATATCGTTTGCGTATAACGCATATTTGACAGAAACACTTAAGTCGTTGTTTATAGACAGGCGCCTCCTTGATCTTTAAAACTTGAATTGTTATTTACTTTAGTCATAAATCCCACAGAATAAGCTACATATTAGTCCACTAAAAAGTTAATTTACTTTGATTAGAAAGTTTTTATTCGACTTTTAAATTGTATAGTCCAATATGGGGAACCCAGTATAAGTACTTGTAAGTATTCGTTAGTTTTTTCACATAAGATGTTACAGTTTAATATAGTTTAAGGTCTGAAGATGACATTTCTTGTCGAAATTAGGCACCATTTGTATTTTGTTAATTCAAGTATATAATTGTGGGGAAGGTTGAGTGTCATTTAAGTATACCTGAGACTATGAAGTTGCTGTACAGGAAGATTCCAGAGGATTGGTGCCCACCGATTACCTAGAGGGTGAATTGTACGAGAGATACATATACCGCTGTACAAAGGAAAAGGGACAAAGGGGAAAAATAAAATAAATAAAGCTTTAACTTAACAATTTGTGAGAGTTTTCTCTATTAGACCATTTGCATTTGCAAGTTTTTTGTTTGTTTGGAACTTAGGTGTGAATTATTCGCATTTATGTATTACAACCCCTATATTAACGTTTATAAACATTCTGGCGCCCATATGATTTATGACCTACTCTTATTGTGGTTTCTAAATTTAAAAGTAGTCGATTTGATTGTAGATAATCAGCAAGTACAATTTAATTTTTTTTGTGGATTTTCTTGACGTTCCAGATTCAGAGAATTTACTGATCGTTAATATAATATCACATCGAAAAGACGCATAAAAGGTAGAGATGATACTGTCAAGATAGTTTATGTATAACCAAAATAGTAAGGGTCCTAGAAAGCTCCCTTGAAGAACTCCCCCAATGCTAGTTAGTAACATGGAATTTTAAAGGGTAAGGTGTACAAATATCTTTCGTTGCACGAATAAGTCATCAACTTACCCCGAAGACAATGACAATGACTTTGCTTAATAGAACACCATGATCCACAGAACGAAAAACTTTAGTTAGGTCGCCAAATACAGACCTGACTATCACCTCGATGTAAATTATTATCTAATATAGTCAATTAGAGACAGGGTCGTTAGAATAGTTGATTATTTTCGTTTGAATCTGGATTGATTAATTGATGAAGCGCTATGAATGTTTAAGAAGTAAATTCTAGTGGAAAAAGATATATTTTTAGTTAACATTTATTGAATTCAAAACATCACTCCAGTATTTTGGTGTTAAAAGTTTGCTAATGTTTGATTGTGCGAATCAGCTTTGAATTGATTTGATTTTAATTTACTGTGATATCACAAGTAAATATAACCTTTTGAGCCGAGTGGTTAAATCACTATTGAGATTAGTTATTATCTAGTGGATAACAGTAACGGTACTTAACCTAGTATCATCATTGATAACAGATTGCATCAAAAATAGTTATAACAGATGAGTTAATGGCATTTTTACTTTATTCTCAACCAGAAGGTTTGGATTACCACAAATAACAATTTGATTGAGTCTACTTTTTTGCACTAGTCTCAAACAATGGTCAAGTATATCAAACAGTAAGTCAATTTTTGACGCAAAATAATTAACAAAAGTATACGACAACATTTCAACACTTTATCCATACCAGCAAGCGCACTTCTGCTAGAAGATTTTGATGATACACCGCCGTTCATGTGAATGAAACGGAAGTGTGCTGACTAAATCTTGCACTGCGATACGTGTTTATATTCATAGTTTCGGTAACACACTCTCTAAATTCGGTTTTTAACAGATTTCTTCTTCATCCTATTTACTTGATAAACTGGGTCATTTGGGTATTAAATCGTACATTTTTTATTTATATTTTATATAAATTTAAACATTTCGATAATAATTACAGTTACTGTCGTCAGTAAATGGTAATAACTTTAAGAAATAATTGAAATGTCAACATAAAGTTATGAAATATGAAAACGCAAATATAAGTTGACAATCATTCCATATTAAATCATTTAAATCATAATGGTAGGTTATTTGTATTACAAAGACGTGCAATTCGTATTATTTACAATTTAAGTTATCGCAAAAATTGGTACATTTAAAGGAAAATTTTAATCTTGCCTTGCATGTATATTTTTGAACGTTTTTTATATGTAAAAAATAATTAATACTTTTAATTCATTTGAACTGGACATGGCTTTAAAATACAGAAAGTCATCTGCACTTGAACCAGACGATATAACGGACGATATGTTAAATAATTTAACGCCACAGTACAAAAAATGGCTTCTAGATACACTCAATAAAATACGGGGAGAAGGAATGTATCCATCAAGCTGGAAACAAACAATTATATTGTCTTATCCAGGTATAGACCTATAAACCTAACATCCTGCCTGACCAAAATTTTTTAGAAAATAATCAGTAAATGTGGATCCTTGAGAAAAAGGGAAATCTGATCAACTATCAGGCGAGCTATAGGAAATATACATGTACAACTATAATTTAGTACTGCAAGCATATGCTGACAGAACTCATACAGTTGCTGTCTTCTTTGATATAGAGAACGCATATGACATGACATATGCGGATATTGCAACAGCCAAATCAGTGGGGTTTCAGAGGAAAACTACCCCAAATAATAACATCATTCTTCCAAGACAGACACTTTCGAGTTCACGTGGGAAACTCAATTTCGTCCACAAAAACATTGGAGAATGGTATACCCCCAGGGGTTCACATTAAGTGCTGTTCTGTTAAGTAAATTTACTTAACATCCGTGGTATCACCTGACATCCACAAATACCTGTATGGAGATGATCTTACAATCCTGTTAGCTGCGTCTGAAACGTATGGATTAAACGAAAAGTTGCAGGTAACAATCAACCAAATTATGATGAATACTGAAAGCATGGGTTTCAAGCTGTCGTTGAAAAAAATATTTTGCATTCATTTCTGTAAACTAAGAAAACCTCACCATGGCCCTTTTCTAACATTAAAAAATCGGAACATCCCTTGAAAAAATCCGGTGTGTTTCTTGGAGTAACTATGGACTCCACCCTCTCATGGAAAAAACACATAGACAACCTTGTTACAAAGTGTAAGAAATCTCTACATATCTTAAGAGTAATAGCTAACCGGAAATGGGGATAAAATAGAGAATATACACATCTCTAATTCAGACAAAAAACGATTATGGGTATGAAGCTTATTCCTCGGCAGTATTGAGATACGCGCTTGGAGCACATTACTCCAGCCCAAGCGAAATCCTCTGCTGTGAGTCTGGAATGATACCAATATCTTTACATAGTCAGCATAAAATACTAAGCTACGCATGCAAAATAAAATCACAACCAAACCATCCAAACCACAATGTACTTCTTAGACAAAATACACCACTGAGTAGCTGGGAGACGCTGCATAAGCCATACACATTTAATACGAAAAGGACACTAGCAATTGTCACATATGTTACCTAGAGGTCCGCTGGGTATACCGCCTTGGAGGACACCGACATCTAACGTAATTACTATCTTTGCAACGTATAAGAAAGAACACACACCAATATATGTATTCCAAGTTGAAATAAACAAAATGCTAAAAAAACATTTAGATTAATTACCTAATAATCTACACCGACGGATCAAAGACCAGTAACGGTACGGGAGAAGTTTCTCAGTAGAAGCTAAAGAGCATAGTTGGCCTATGCCAAAACATATGACTATTTATGATGCAGAATTATATGCAATATGGCAAGCTCTCATTCTTTGTAAAGTATGTATGAATCATAAAAAATTTCATATAGTTATTGATTCTACATTTTTTTTTAACAATATTAGCCCATATAAAAAGACCATTGCATTGCTCTTCACACAAGTACATCAAAGTTCCTAAAAGGTTAAATACATTCGGTATGGCAAAACAGATGGGGAGCGAAGCAAAACAAAACCTCAACCAATATGTATCACCAACACATAATATGTGTACGTTCCGTATATAACGTGATACGTGACATCTATTCTATATCAGATGCATTAAGGAAAATTTAAATAGTATAAGCAACATAGAGAATACTATACAATTTTTTAAATGAATTCTGTACGACAAAATATAATTAAAAAAATCAATAATTAAAGATATCGCTAATGACCGGAGTTATCGATGCGTAAAAAAATATTAACATGTATACTTTTAATATTGTTAAACATAAGTTTTAAATAAGGAACAGAAACAATCACTTACGCCCGTTCTTTCATAAATTAGAAACATTACGTATCGGCCCAAATTAATGGGACATTCAATTTTATAATGTACATCGTACAAAAAAATTTGGAATCTCGAAAATTTAAAATAGTTGTGAAACAGGTTCTTCACGTTTGATGAATATTTTGATGATTTTATATGAATTTGGAATATGTCGCAATTATTTACAAACGAAAATGTAAACTTTGACCATTATTACACACAATTAAAACACTTAGCTTTTTTGGGTTTTTAATGGTGTATTTTTGTATTTGTATTTTACATAAACCAACACAAAATATGAAAACGCAAACATAAGCCTGTCATTAATGTAAGTTTGAGCTAACTATGAAATATAATTTTAGCAAAAAATAACTAGATCCTTAATAAAATTAAATAAAACTTCGTTGAAGATAACAAATCAGAACGCCCTCTAACGGTCGAAGACTAACAGTGAAAAAAATCATAATCAAAGAGCGAATTTAACAAAATTTAATCAAATTATGATGGAAGTGTAAAGTTGTGAAAAAGTTTAATTTGAAATTGATAAAAGCATTGACAAATAGGGACTTGACACACCAATTAAAGATCTAATCAAATCTAGCAAAGAAATACCAAAATTTAAACTTTCACCATTATTACAAATAATTAAAATACTTATCTTTTGGGTTTAAACGGTGTATATTTATATTTATGTAGTTCTATACGTTTCAATAACACTTACAGTTATCGTCCTCAGTAGTAGTAAAATCAAATTTTATTCCAACACCTTAAACAATTCTTTAAAGATAGACTTTTGTTAAAAGTGAAACAACATCACAACTGGCGATTGTCACCCTATTAAATTTTCAAATTATGTATTTTTTCAATGAAATCGGCAGAATTTTTAATATAAACTTAACTTAACTTAACCTTCACGCCATTCCCTTGCGGGGTAGGCAAAACAATCCCTGCCTCTTATTTATTTTTCATTCACAATCTTTCTCCATGCTTTCCTATCTCCGCAAACTTCCCTTTCCGCAATTGTCTCTGACATGCCCTTTTATTTTTAAAACTCCTTATCTTTGTTTACTTTATCATACATTCTACTATATTCAGCCTAAGTTTTACCCGGACTACTCGGCCGGGCCTTTCCTCTAACCTCACCCACATACGTTGTTCATTCTCTCAATGTGACCAAACCAACGTAATGCACTACTTTTATATCTATCGATCATCGTCTCTTCCTCGCCACACTCCGTCATTATGCATTCATTCTTTGCCTTGTCCCTTCTCGTTTTACCACATGCGCTTCTCAGGAATCTCATACCCACGGCATTTATTTTCCTTTCGTACCTTTTTTGACATACCCATGTCTCACTTCCATACAGTACTGACGGGACAAACACGCCATTACAGATTGCTCGCTTCGCAGCTAGGCTCATGCTTTTGTTTCTCATTATCGTCCACATACTTCCAATCACTTTCCTTCCCGCATTGACCCTTCGTCCAATCTCGCCCTCCATTGTACCATCTGCAGTAAACATTCTACCCAGATATACCAGCTCGTCCACTTACTCCACAATTTCATCTTGCAGAGTAAATACTCTACTCTCCTTTCCACCTTTCTGATTGAACACCCCAATCTTAGTTTTGTTCATGTTTACCTTTAGGTCCATGCTCTCACAGACTGTATCAAACTTCCTCAGAGCGGTTTGTCGCTCATCCGCACTGTCACTTAATAATACTGTGTCATCTGCATACACCAGAAGTCGTACATTTACGTCACCAACCATTACACCATTTGTATCGGGACATGCTTGCCTAACACATTTATGCATGTATACATTGAACAACCACGGTGACATCACACAACCTTGTTGCACTCCTTGCTCAATATTAAAGTAATCACTCACACTTCCTCCCACCCGACTTTTAATATTTCCCACAGCTTCTCCCTATTCACTCTGTCGTATGCTTTCTCCAGATCTACAAACGCACAGTACAGCATCCTTTTTACCCTTAAACATTTTTCGATCACCTGCTGGAGAGCAACCATCTGATCGACACATCCTCTCCCTGGCATGAAGCCACCCTGCACATCCCAAATCTTAGTTTGTGTAGTTTCTCGTACTCTATCAATCAGTATTCTTCCAAATACTTTACCAGGCGCGCTGAGCAAACTTATTCTCTGTAGTTCTTGCAACCATTCTTGTTCCCCTTACCCTTATACAGTGGTACAATGATCGCGCTCTTCCAATCCCTCGTCACTTTTCCACACATAAGGCATACATTGAATAATTCATCTACGCCTGCTCCCTTGCCGTTTTTCAACCTTCCTACCGTTTCTCTAACTTATTTATCCCAATATCCTTCTCAGTTTCATTCACCATTCCTTCTACATTCTCCTTATTTAATCCTTCAGTCTTACTTTCCCTACTACTGTACAGCTTTCCGAAATATTCTTGCCAGCATTTCCTCACTTCATAATCGTCCCATACTATTTCGTTGCTCATATTCATCGCTCCTGCAGCGTTCTGTTTTGGGCCACGTTTTGTACTTTTGACCCATTTCCAGAAGTGTTTTTTGTTTCCCTCAAAATCATTCGGCATTTGCTCTCCTTCCACAGCCATCACTTCCTCTTCACGTATTCCCACTGCCTCCTTCGCTTCTTTGTTTCTTAATCTGTACACCTCATACAATCGCCTTTTCTCAGTCTCACTTTTTACAGCCATGTACGCATCTTCTTTCTTACATACTGCCTTTTTTACCGACTCATTCCACCAAGCACATTTTTTCTGTCTACCTACAGTCGCTCTTCCACATATCCTTACGGCCCAATTGACAACGCAGTTTTTCAATCATATCCATGCACTTTCAACGTCAGTGTCTTTTATTTGTTCGTTCCACACTGTTTCATTCACATTCAACTCTTTACTCACAACATCTGCGTATTTCATTCTCACACCACCATCCACTAGTTTATCTACCTTAATTCTGGACGTTCGCACTACGTTTGCTTTCCTTCTCCAGACCCACTTTTGCCCTAAATACAATCTCGATACAACCAACAAGTTGTCCGATCCACACTCCGATCCGCGCATTACTTTTGTGTCTTTCACTAGGTTTCTAAGCCGTTCCTCATACACTATTAAGTCTATCATAGTTTTAGATTCACCTCTTTGTCATGTATACATATGCACATTTTTATGTTTAAACCACGCATTGGATACAAACAGACTTCCTCCACACAGATGTTCACCAGGCATTCACCATTCTCATCGAGTCTTTGGTATCCAAACTTTCCTAGAACGCGTTAAGTATGTTTTCTCTGTAGAACCAACCATCCGTTCATATTTCCCACTATCATCACTCTTTCGTTTGGTTTACATACGTTCAACAGGTTCTCTACTTCATTCCAGAAGTTTACACGCTCCTGGTCTGTTTCACCATTCACCGGTGCATAGCATGCAATAATAAAAATTGTTCGAAACTTAACTTTCATTCTAACCCATATTACCCGGGGAGATACCAATTCTTACTGTTTAACACACCTTTTCTCTCTTTGACTTACGATCACCCCAACTCCTTTTACGCCATGCACTTCAGTCTCAACTCCTGACTATAGAGCTAGGCTGCCATCCTCCATCTCCACAGCATCCTTTACTTTGCGCTTTGTCTCCGATACACACAGAATATCAAGGTGTCTTTCGTACATTACATTCGCAATTTCAAATTTTTTACCATGCATACCTCTAACATTCCACGTACCGACTCGCCTCATTCCTTGCACAGTCGTCAGCAACTTACATACTTACATACCCTTCACTCACATCACGTTTCAACCAGATTGCTCCCTACGAGATTCCTGGCTCTCGCGTCTCTCGCCGGACTTGCAGTTATTTATTTGCAACCAAATGATTCAATTATTTTTAATTTAGTTTTCTGAGTTATAGTTATTTCTTTTTGTTATTTAATTTAATATTTATTTATCAAATCTGTTTTATTATTGTCGCGAACCGTGACAACTTAAAACGTTTCCATCCTCTAAGTTTCTTTTTTATTCAATTGAAGGGTAACAATAAATAACGATAATGGCCGTGTTAGCTCTACCGACATTAATTGTTTACTTTTAAGATTAATTAATTACAATTAAGATCAAACATAGTAACAAAGGTAAAAGGTAAAAGTTAGGTTAAATTTTGATTTTGCGGTCAAGGAAAAATATAGTATAAAACAATATGCAACACAATGTTATAATTAAATTTAAAATCACATATAGTACCAAAAATAAAAGTTGGATCAACCTTCAAATTTGAAAACAAAGAAAAAAAATGTTCAAAAACTTACCACTTAATATGGATCTGCCCTGCATAGTCACATCCTTTGCATTTTTATATTTGTGTCAGTACGACTTTATGAGTTTCAACATCCATACAGCATGGGAATTTTAGAGGAACCATATTTTTCGTAGAAGTTCAATGCCATAGTAATCCTAATTATTATTAACTCGCCTTTTTTTTCTTTAAAGAGGCATTTTACACGTTACAAAATTCTACTGTTACTGAGTAGATTATTATTATTTGTTTATTAGTAATATTCAAACCGTTAAAAATCTATTCAGTAACTTCCTACTTCTATTTAAATTAGATAACGCGACTTGCTGTTATTTATAATTCTGATTACAAATTAGAGCCAGTTATTTGTTTATTTTATCTATTTATTTGCTTTTTTTTGCGCTTTGTATTACGGATTCATATTTATTTATACTTTGGATTACGGATTCGTTCTAGTTATTTATTTTTATCAATTAAGATAATAAAACAGTTCCTATGACAATGCTTACGTTTGGATTTGTTATAGAAAGGGGTTCATTACAAGGATGAATCACATCTGGTATTTTTCTTAAAGTTACAGATACGTATCTATGATTGTTTTATACCACGCCGTGGGCTACAATAAATTATTTTATTAGTTCCCTATGATTCATTGTTATTGCAAAAATGTTTACCTGTTTGAGTTCAATATTTAGACAAAAGGGTGGTACTTATGCTTTAAGTTTACTTTACAATTTAACGAGTTTTAACAATCACATCTGGTATGGGTTTTAAAAGAGCCGTATTTTTCGTAGAAATTCAATACTATAGCAATCCTAAATGTTATATTCGGGCCTATTTCAACTAAAGAGCCATTTACACTTTACAAAACTTCTACTGGTTAGATTATTATTATCTTTGTTTGTTATTAATATGCAAACCGCTAGGTATAAAAATCTGTTCAAAAGCTTACCCTTATTTTATTGATTTAGAAGTTGTGATTTTAACATGTATTTGTTTCACTAACTGAAAGATAGAAGCGGAGCAACCTTAAACACGTCCTATCGCTTTGACGACCCGACCACTTATGCCTATATATATATATATATATATATATATATATACAGGTGTTTAAAGAAGATGCGGCATTATTAAAGGGTGATTGCCCAGGTCATTTTATACAATAAAGTTCCTATAAACATAGGTCCGCAAACGCTTCGTTACCAATCTACAGCGTGTTGAAGTTTAATTTAAAAAAACAATCAAAATTAGATTTTTCCAAAACGGCTTGAGATATCATAATGAAATTTTACGCATGTCAATAGCTGCGGGAGACGCATACTTTGCAATACAACACGATGTTTCAGTCGTACCATTGGCGCGCGTATTGGCAAGTCACAGGCTATTTTTCAAGAACAAAGTAGGATGCCGCCTGATTTCTCTAAAAATAAAAAATATTTTTTAATTCTTTGTTCAATTGTGAAGAAAAAAGCTCTCTTGATTTTTTATCGTACGACGTACCGTTTTTGAGTAAAAAAAAACATTTTAGTGCATGTCCATTTATTACAGAAAAAAAGTTTTAAAAATCAAGGGTTTCATTCAAGGGCAAAACAAATATTTCACCAAACCAAAAATTTTACCAACCAAAATTACAAAACTGTTCAAAGTGACCACCTCCAGCTCGGATACAAGAATCAATCTTCTCCTCATTGACTGGCGAACTCTCTCAAAAACACCAGGATCTGTTTTAATTGAGTTGCACCCAGCAATGATTCGATTTCTTAAGTCTTCTACGTTTTCCAATGGAGTAGCGTACACCAAGGACTTCAAATGGCCCCACAGGGAAAAATCAAGGGGATTTAAGTCCGGGGATCGTGCTGGCCATAAATGAGGTCCACCCCGGCCAATCCAACGATTTCCGTATGCTTGTGTTAAGAAATCACGAGCTAGTTGACTAAAGTGGGCTGGTGCGCCATCGTGCATATACCACATTGCATCTCTAATTGCTAATGGTACGTCCTCCAGAAATCCAGGGAACGTGTTTTCCAAAAAGTTGCGATACACCTCTCCGGTAAGTCACCCGGGTACAAATACCGGTCCAATTAGGCAATCACCCACAATCCCAATCCAAACGTTCAAAGACAACTGATGTTGAAAACGATCGAACAATTTGATTTGGATTTTATTCACACCATACATGGTTATTATGGAATTTTCGTATTGCATTTCTTGAAAAACTCGCTTCATTGGTGTACAGAATCAACATCAGGAGTTGAGAAATTTGAACCATTTTGTGCAAAAGCCATTGACAGAATGCAATGAGAGGAGGAAAATCAGCAGGAAGAAGTGCTTGAACGCGTTGTATATGGAATGGATACAACAAATTTTCCTTAAGAATGTGCCAAATAGTCCCATTACTTACATCCAAAGCGTCAGCAATTTTTCGAGTAGAAGTACCTCGATCTTCTTCAATCATGTCCAGCACATCCTCTTCCAGCTCTACCATTCTTGCAGTCCTTGGCCTTCCTGCTCCTCCATTTCGTCTTAATGTGCCTGTTTCATAAAGACGCCAATGAATACATTTGAAAGTTTTTCTATCAGGAGCAATACGGCCCGGAAATCTTTCAGTATACAACCGCCTAGCTTCTAATGCATTCCCATCAGCAAGTCCATAAATGTAGTGCATGTCGGTCATCTCGGCATTTGTATAGCGATTCATGATAAGGAACTTCAACAAATTCGACACATACAAAATTATTAATCACGAGACTCATTCAATATGTCAGTGATATGTCAGTGAATAATACAGGAATGTTTAAAAATATTTTTGTACGCATGATAAATGGACATGCACTAAAATGTTTTTGTTACTCAAAAATGGTACGTCGTACGATAAAAAGTCAAAAAGTCAAGATAGCTTTTTTCTTCACAATTGAACAAAGAATTAAAAAATATTTTTTACTATTAGAGAAATCAGCGGCACCCTACTTTTTCCTTGAAAAATAGCCTGTGACGTGCCAATACGCGCGCCAATGGTACGACTGAAACATCATGTTGTATTGCAAAGTATGCGTCTCCCACAGCTATTGACACGCGTAAAATTTCATTATGATGTCTCAAGCCGTTTTGTAAAAATCTAATTTTGACTGTTTTTTTTTAATTAAACTTCAACACGCTGTAGATCGGTAACGAAGCGTTTGCGGACCTATGTTTGTAGGAACTTTATTGTATAAAATGACCTGGGAAATTACCCCCTTTAATATTGCCGCATCTTTTTTAAACACCCTATATATATATATAACATGGGTGTTTTACTAATATGAGGTTATAATAAAAATGTAAGATGTCTTGCAAGATTGTATATAGGAGAACCAATTGCACTCATAGGCCTTAAAGATACATTAGGTTTACGAAGACCACATAGTTTTGGTAAAAGAGCTTCAGAGGGAATTAGTTTCTTTTTATTTTTTCAGGAATATACGATAATAAGTTCTTTAATTTCAAAAAAACTTTTTGTAGGATGTTTTGGTAGTTCATGATAAACCTGTGGTTCCAACAGTTGTTAAACTTTAATGTTCTAGTCGTGCATATTTAATGTAACAGTTGCATTGCCATTATCTGATTGTAATATTATTATTTTTTCATGATGTTTAAAATCAAATAAAGAACGGAGTTGACAAAAGGATAGGCTGCACTTTGAATGTCTTGCTTTACGTAATATGTTAACGACTTTATATCTAACTTCATTCGCAGCATGAAAAGATAACGATTTAATAGAATTCTCAACATTGGAAATTATATCTTCAAAAGGTATCTCTTGGTGTTATCACAAAATTTCCGCCTTCAGAAAGCGTTTTAATAGCATTATCTAAAAAAACATGATCAGAAAGGTTTATAACTGTTTTTTTATTATCAAAAGGTTATCTATTATGCTACTTGAAGAATATATCAAATTTTGATTTTTAACGTTTAAATGATTTTTCAAAATTTATTTCCAATCATTTAAAGATTAATGAATCAATTTACCCCAATCCTCTATATTTAACATACACGAAATTTCTAAGTAAATATAAAAGATCTTTATGATTTTATCCAATGATTTCCTAGTTACATATATTTGATTACGCAGAAGAGCATTTTTAGTTCTTTTATAAATATTATTAGCTTGGTTGTTATTAGTTTCTTAGTCTCGGAATCGTAATAAAAAAGTAAGTAATGATAGTAATTGTGCTTTGAGTTTTCTTCATTTTTCAAATTGTCTAATAAAACGATAAGTTTCTTCCCCATAAAGGACTGAAATATGAAAATGTAAACTTTCAAAATACTTAGTTTTGGGTTTTTAAATGGTGTATTCTTACATTTATATTTTACATAAATCCACACGTTTCGATAACACTTACAGTTATCGTTCTCAGTAGTAGTAAAATATTTCAGAATCGTTTAAGATGTTGAAACAATCTATGAAATATGAAAAAGGTGAAAACGCACACCGTATAAAGCCAACTATGGAATCTAAATTTAATAAAGAATAACTAGATCCTTAATAAAATTAAATATTATTAAACTGCCTTGAAGACGACACATCAGAACACAAATTAGATTCCATAGTTGACTTGCAATATAAATATAAAAACACACCATTTGAAAACCCAAAACCTAGGTATTTTAATTTAATTATAAATGGAGTAAATACTTGTGGTATCGCAACTCCAATAAATATTAGCCATTTAAAGAGCAGCTAGGTAGGCAGGTGTGTAGAAAGTAGTGTTAAATAATTAAGGTTGTTTTTAGCTAATTGCGAAGAGTAAGGATGTAATAGATAGTGTTGCAAAAATCATTATAATTCAATATTTTCATTTACCAAAGAGCTACCAACAAAATTATTTATTGTGGAAAACATAACAAGAAAGTGCAACGGAATATCACATTCGACTATGCGTATCCATCGCGGAATTAAAGGGTTCAAATTGAGGTGTTCTTAAAAATGAAGATACTATAAGGTAAACTTTACATGTATGTCGATAGAACGTACCTTCGCGAGCAAAATGAGTGTCCGTACATGGTATATACGAACCCTGTCTCAGTGAAGTTGGCCCACCCCCTAAAACTTGATACTTATGAATTTATTTCAGAATCTCCAAGAAATTTGGAACGGTTTTGCACCAAATGATTGCCAAACATTAGTTGACATAATACCAAGATGAATCAAGCAGTTATCAGTCGAAGAGGCGACGTAACGCAATGGTAATTTGCTCTTATTTGGTTTGGTTGATTTTCTTCATTTGAGAATTTTTTTAATTTGTAAGATATTTTTTCTCTATTACAAAAAAATATAGTATTTTAAGCTAAAATTGAATAAACAGGCCGTATTTTATCAGAAATATATTGTAGTTTTTATTACGTTTTTCGTTAATAATGGTAAATATCTTTAAAAACATAATTTTGATAGTTGGTTCAGTGAGACAGGGCTTGTAGATCCATACACTATATTTTTATTTTCTTATAAATAAGAACGACTTAGTCTGTGACATCGAGGTATTTAGGTATATAATATTTATGAATTAACACGAATTATAAAGATTTTGTTAAAATAATAAATATTCACCCCTTACTGTGTGTTTATATCAAGAAAGATAAACCTAGTGTTAAAATAGTTATTTTGGTCTTAAGCTTTAATGATTTACAGATCCTCTTAAGGTTAAATGATTAAGCAGAAGCGATAAGCAGAACACTACCATCCCTGCTTTCGGCTAAGAATCACAACGTCATTTACATAAACAAAGACATGTACTATAACCTACACTTCTATTGGGTGTGAAATAAATACCTCTATAAAAATGTAAATTAAGAGCTAAAAGGAATTACAGATATTCTTACTTGCCTTAACCATATGTCTCCCTTCCACACCATTAGTATCTCTCTTATATCCACTGTCACTTATTTAACGTTATAAAACACTCTTAAACATACTTAATAAAGTAAACGAATGTGTATTTAAAAAGTGACGTAACTATCTAAATTATTTATAGTAAGTGTATAATATATAAAACCCATTTCATTTTTGTAAATGAAAGAGCCTTAATATATCTTGAGATATTGTATTGGAATAGCAATTTGTTATTCTTTTCATTGGTGACAGGTTATAGGACATGAAATTTTTTTTTTTGAAACAGAACTTTATTTTGAAAATAAGTTCTGTAGTTTTTTTAATATTAACATCCCGCATGTAGCATTTAATTAAGTGACAATATTTCATACACACAAACAATTGTTAAAATTGACATAACAATTATATATGAAACCTTATTTATAATAATTGATAAGAACTTTTCTACAAGAATGTACTTGTAATTTACATGTTAAAAATTATAAACATTAATACCTTCACTTCATATTAACTTTACGGTCGCTTCCATAAATAAGTGGTAATGGTCCTGCTAATTAATTGCAAAAACAATTTAAATTAACATATAAGCAAATATTCAACTTGTCTAGATACTTAACGGCGTTCAGCTTTGTTTTGATATCTCCTTTTTAGCTGTTATTGTAATTCTTGTCTTTACGTTGCTTATAATTTTGTCTTCTTAATAATGAACCAAACAAGTTATCAGTTTATCCACGGCGTACTTTATACCAGGCGGGAATATAGGAGTGGGAGACGTGACGTCAGTAGGTCTAGAATTCTAATGAAATGCATGCAGGAATCCTGGAGTTTTGAGCTTGACCAACAAATTCTAATAATATCTGTCGGAATATGATTCGCATATGCTATGTACCGGATTCTCGAAACACCTGTCATAGTACTACTTTATTTAATGTTACAAAATCTTGCATTGCATAATTATAAAAAATTACGAAACTTCTATAAATCAATTGTGAGCGTCAAAAAAGTTTAATATCATAGCTACAATTTAAAGCATTGTAATAAAAGTCTCAATTAAATGTTGTATTTACTGAAATTGCAGTTACATCTGTGTTTATTAAAAAAAATACATGAATATTTTACTAATTTTAAGAAATCTGTTGATTAATAACAGGAATAAGATTACGAGCTATTTACTACAGTTTCTATCAATTAAAAATCGATACAATATCCTTGAAACGGGCTGATGCAATTTGTTTGCAATGCACGACATATTGCATCAATTACAAGTAAATTGTAGAAGTTACACATAAACATCACTTTTACATTAGAGATAAAGAATAATAAGCATCGTTCAGGAGACATTATTACTAAGATTTTTTTGTTTGGATTGTTATTAAAAATTATAATTTCCGATCATTTGAGACCAGAGTTTTGGTTTTTAGTCGTTAAAATTTGATTATCAACAAGGAAATCTGTCCGTTTCTCAATACTTTCCATGCCTAAATCGACCTACTGACTTCATCGTCGGAGCTGAATTCCTATATTCACGCCTGGTATAGAGTACGCCGTGCTCTAACCCTAAGTAAATTGTCCCACTCCACAGTATAAAAGCTAGCTACAGCTACTGATGTAGGCAGGGAGTTCTTAGACAGGCGATTGTACTGCGCATGGAGCGGTTTTAGCACTCCCTACTACCGACAAGAGTAAACTCTCAAATTCCTTTCCTAACCCTTTAACCTCCCTTCCTTACTTCCCACAACAATGGATCTAACGATAGAGATAGTTAACGCGGGCGGCGTTCGACGAAAACGCCACCTAATCAAAAACTTACTCGACAAAGACTAGATACAAATATTAGCCATAACAGAGACCAAACTAACCAACCGAGGAACCCTTAACATAACCCATTACAATACTTACCTTCGTAACAACCTCGACAGAGGCATGCGAGGTACTGCACTTCTAATACACTCCCGATACCCATCCGCTCCCTACACCTTACCGCCGCACCTTCAACACCTCGAATGTGTAGCTGCAACGGAGCACCTTCCTTCATCCCCTATAATAGTATTCTGCTATTATAACCCTCCCGGACACAACACCCTTTCCTCTCCACTACTACAGTATGTAGCCAACGTCCCCAATGCAGTACTACTCGAAAACCTCAACGCGAGACACCTACAATTTGGAGACACGAATGACAATTCAAACGGACAAATACTAAGAACAAACTTCTCAGTCTACAAATTGTAAGAAAACGGAACATCCACCTCACTTTTATCGGACATAACGGCTACTCAATACCTCACCACAGAATATGCTCCGAACAATTAACACAATACTTCGAGGACAACTGCCACCTCGGCACAACAATAACATCCGACCACCTTCCTTTAGTAGTGAATACAACCCTAGGTCCACCACTTCCGCCGACACAAACCACCGTCACACGTAGGATTTTTCACAATGCCGATTGGAATGCGTTCCAAGAAAACATCTCCAATAACCTCCCAGGCTTACCCCATGACACCACAGAGGACATAGACAGAGCCGTACAAGAACTAACTCAATTCATTACCGACGCAGCCAACTTAGCAATTCCTACAAAAGTATTGGCATCACCCTAAAACCACTTCCACCCGCATAGTTCTCCTGATTAAAGAAAAGCGGCGGATATATCGTCGATTTCTCAAAACCAGGGACCTCGTACTCAAAACCGAATTCAACCGACTAAACGCAATAATCCGACTAGAGACCAACAGACCCACGCAGGAAAATTGGATAAAGGAAACAGACCAACTAGACTACCGCGAAGGCTCTAAATTTTGGCACAAATTTAAGGTCCTAACAAAACAGAAAACCAAACAAAAATGTCACTTAACCAACCCTCAAGGTAACCTTGCAGTTTCAGACCAGGAGAAGGCCGTCTGAACCCAGAAGAACACCAACTTATATATATATATATATATATATATATATATATATATAAAATTACGTAAGCTTGCCTAAAATTGTAGCAATATGAATTGTGTAAAATGCCTTTGACGTCACACGGGCTAACGTGTTTAACGACAGTATACATTATTACTTATACTAAATATCATGAAAGTATTTACTGATTTATAATGACATATCTGTTATAACTGCAATACTACTTATGCTACATACAAAACGAACTAGAAATTTTTTCTGTAATATCCAAGAAAAAAGGGAAATATGAGGTACTTACCCAAAAATTGTCTGGTGTGGTACATCACAAAGAGGCTCTTAAGAAATTGTTACATTTAACGAATTCATAGATGTATCGAACACGCATTCCAGGTAAAATTAGTCTAATTGACCCTACTGACGACAATGCCTAGTCAATTGTTATTTCTCTAACATTTATAGTAAATCTTTAAAATTAAAAAAGAATATTCTACCACGCTATAATTGTCACATCACAATGAATTCAATCTCCGGACACGACATAGTCTCAGTTATCAAAAAGGTACTGATAATATTCTTGCTTTCTTAATCAAAGATTGTTTTGGCGTTCTAGCCAAACCGTTATCAATTCTTTTCAATTTATGTCCAAAACATACTTTTCCCGATGCATAGAAAATAGCTAGAATCTGTACCGTCCTAAAATCCGGATATCCATCAATATTGCCAATTACAAGTCAATATCTATTTTAAGCAACTTTTCCAAAACCTTTTAAAATCATACTATACAAAAAAGTAGTCTACCAAATTAATGCTCTTTTATCTGACTACTAACAAGGTTTTGTGCTCAATACAGCTAAGAAACTTTAGATAATTAGGGACAAGTAGAAGCCTTTGATCAAATTGATCATTATATGATCTTGGCTAAATTGTCAGATTTCGGCTTTAGTGAATCTTTGGTTCACCTTTTTCAATCACATGTCCTACAGAGATACCAATTCGTGTCATATTTGGGGATGTTACTTTTTTTAATCTGTATCAATGATCTACCTTTGGAGATAGTTTCTCACAAGCTATTATTTGCGGACGACTTAAATATTTTCGCGGAAATTTCTTCCGTGTCTGATTATGAAAAACTTCAACGTGATTTGGATTCACTGTATGCATGGTGTCACGCTAATAAACTTAGTCTGAACGTAGCTAAATGCAAAGCGGTCACTTACTCGCGGAACTTTACACGTCTCTCAGTAGATCTCGTTTTAGAGTATGGCTCCCTAATATGGTACCCTATTTATAAAACATATGTTAATGAAATAGAAAGAATTCAGCGGCGATTTCTTAAAAATCTATGTTTTCGAAGTGACGGTTTCTATCCAGAAAGAGGACTTCCTCAAAATATCTTACTTGAGACCTACTACAACTGGTCACCAGAAGAAAGCGTCTCTGTATCTCCTTCCTATATAAACTGTTAAGCAATAAAATACATTGCCCTTGGCTTTTGGAAAACATCCATTTTGTGGTACCCAGGTTATCTTTAAGAAATCCGTTAACATTCTTTCTGGCCATAGGTAGAACGACTATGTTACAAAAAGTACCCATTTTAATATGTGTTCTATTCTTAACGGCATATCTGCCTCTGTTGATATATTCAACACTGATTTAAAGAATTTGCTTCAATCAATTCAATGAACTATTAATTAACGTTTGTATCACCATTACCTTTGTAATTCAGATAATTTGTTCTTAATTCAATTTTAATGTAGTTAGTTTATTTACAGTATCGTTTATTATTTTCTATGTTCGTTACCTCACTAACAACTTTACTTCTATTAAAATATGTAATTTTGTCCTGTATTGAGTTCCCTGTTTGGACAATGAATATTATTATTATTAAAATAAATTTAATTGTTCAGGTACTTATTATTTTTATTAACGCCTAATTTTTACTCTCTAAAATCAAGTTTGTGATCATTGTTTCAATTTAACTACCAGAATTTAGAAAACGTGTATCTATATTAAAATTAAGGTAAGGTTTTCAAATACCATCCAGCAACGGAAAGGACAAATTAAATTATCGGTAATCGAAGTTTCGAGTTTCCAGAAAAACATTCTACTAAATTTTCATTTCACTATTAATTACTAAAATAAATCACTTGAAATTAAAAATCGATCTAACTATATATCACGCATATCAATCATACAACGTTATACACTGCATGTTCAATAAGTAAAAATTGCATGATGGCTTTGCCATTATTATTCAATGTCATGTCTATTTTAGCATTCCGATCGTGATATACCTTTAACCAATAATTGCTTTCGATTTTTGTGTTATATTTTTCACCATAAAATTTTATGAATAAAAAATGTAATACATTAAATCTAAATCAGATATAAAAGGCAAATAAGAAGAAATCCTTCTTGACAGGTTTAAATAATTCTGACAACGGGTTTTGGAACGACTCCAATTGATTTATTTGTCATATATCAGTCCAATCTTAAAATGTTTAAGCTTTATGAATTTTGACTTTATGATTCTTCATTTGCCTTTTACATTAAGTGTAATAGAAGTTTTATGCAAACAATCATTTTTTTATTTTCCAGTTACTTGTAACTTTTTACGAACAATAATAAGAATGTATATTTCAAGTGATACAAGTGATTTAAGCACGTGGGTAGTGTGAAGGATTCTCGATTGTTATGTGAAAGATGAGTTCAATTCTCGCCCTGAATTATAATATAAGAAACAGAAATAAAGTAATTATCTTACAGGCATAATCCCAATTTTTTAAACGTTATCAATTTTGACTTTATGATTGTTCATTTGTCTGTTATATTTAGTTATCTGATAAAAAAAAATATTTATACCATGAAATATTCCAATTCATCCGTTTAATATAATACTAAACTAAACCATACAGCCCAGATAGATGATTTAATAATGTGCCAGTTTGAAGCATTCGCAATTGTAATAGGTTATCGCAAGTCTCGAATTATAAGAGAACAAAAAACAAAATGTTGCACCTTTTTTCAGTTTTAGTATCTAAAGCATAATGGTATGCCAAAAAGAAAGAAGGAAACAAGATGGCGGAATTAAAACATGCAAGCAACTCTTAAACGTCACAGTGTAACACGTTGCAAGTCACAGATGTTACCAACCTTTACTGTAATAACTAAAAAACCATTATTACATTGCTGCAGTTTGAAAATTCCAATATAAGTAATAGAAGAGAGACTCCAGCCTCCATCTAGCATTTTCTTACTTGCTTTTTAATGACATTATGGGATTCCCCTTAATGACCTGGTCTTTCTAAGGTTGTCATTCGGCTGATGAGTGTTTTATGACTTGGAATTGCACATCATTGTTTTTTTCGGGTCATTACGCAAATCACTTTTGGACTTCCCCATAATGGCATTGTCATTATTCAAATTGTGGATTCGCGGAGTTAAAAATGTGTAAAATGTTGCCTCGTTTTTGGAAATTAAGAAATTACATTTGGCAAGAGTTTAATTAACAATAAAATTAATGCAAAAAAATAGTCGAGTATAACTTTCCTCAGGTTGATCTGTGTTCCGAGGACTACATACGCATCTAGGTTCTTTTGACAGGGGGAAAACTTAAAATTTGAAATAGCATTCCAACACTTTGGGACCCATATTTCTCGTATGGTTGCTGTAGGACTGCGAAACTTGTCCTAACTGTCGGAATTGGGACCTCGGCGGATCCCCTGAATGAAACACAGAAAGGTACTATTAAGAGTGCTAGTGCCCCATTCCATCTCACATAGATTCACTGGGGATCCGAAACCTGTCACAACTTCCCGCGGGAATTCTAATTACGTGTATTTTTGATTAAAAATACCAAACATTATGTTTTTTAACTGTTAAAAAATGAAATATAGCAGGATAACGTTTTTGCAAGATTGTATAACTACCTACAGTACTAATAATAGCTTCTACTTTAATACTGGAGAGTAATTAACATCTGTTTTATGCACTTGGCTCTAAATGTATACTATGAATAATATTAGTTAAAATAAAAATGAAGTGTATTATGAAAATTGGAATTGAAAGGAATTGCATCCAATAAAGTCCTTTTGGCAGAAAATGAAATAAGATCTTTTGGTTACATCAGAAGATGATGTCATCTTCGTTATTTTAAATAAAACACCCTGTATATTAGTTGAGTTGATCGGCCTATTTCCACAGTTTTTGCTTTTTGAGCGCGACGTTTCGGAAGCGGACTCTGATTCCGCCATCCGGCTTAGTCCTGAAAAGGACTGTTTTCGCACTTGAGTCGAATTCATATTTCAATTTTTTCCCAAGCACTTGACTACTCTCAGATTCGAACTTGGTACCTTTCACTTACAAGTCTGACACCTTTCATAAGGGACAGCCTGGAAAGGGATGAAACGTTCCACGGGCGCACACAACTCTCGGTAAACAAACTTCTGACAATATGCATTAGAACTACATACATCATACGGGACAGGCTGGAAAAGGATAAAAAACGAACGCACGCAACTCTCGGTAAACACAATAATGAAACCTGACAATATGCAATAGAACTACATATTTCCAAGTAGAAGACAAATTCTACCAACAAGAGTTTGGGATGGCGATGGGTTCCCCACTAGCACCCATAATGAGCAATATATATATATATATATATATATATATATATATATATATATATGGAAGACTTGGAAGACGTGGAGGATACTTTCGTAGTTTGTCAACACGGCAAGCATAAGCTACTTGAATTCCTAGATCATCTAAATAGGCGCGCACCCTCCATAAAATTCACAATGAAATTGGAATCGGAACAAAAACTGCCATTCCTGGATGTACTTGTATACAGGAATGATAACACTTTTACGACAGGTGTATACAGGAAACCTACCCACACGGGAAGGTACCTACACCACAACTCCAATATCGCTAAAACACTCAAAGAAAATGGCTACCCCGATCTAACACCTAACCTAAACAGGGATAGGGTAACCGGAAAAGAAGATCCTAAATATACAGCGGTATTACCATATATACAAGGTACCTTAAACATAATACGAAGCATAGGCAGCAAATACAAGATACGTACTGCCTTCAAATCGAGCAGAACGCTAAGGGGAATACTAACCAAAACCAAACCACAGAATGCAGATCAGAATTCCAAAAATTGTATACAACTTACCATGCGAATGCGGCAGAGCATACATAGGAGAGAGCAGTAGACCACGCAAAGTGATAACACAGGAACATAAGAACAACGTCTGCAATTGCGAAACAGAAAAATAAAGAATCGCCGAACATGTTTGGAACGAAGACCACCGCATTCAATGGGATAACATACAGATTGTGGCAAAGGACGAGAATACAACTCGCCGGAAACTCAAAGAAGCAACATACATCGCACTAGCAAAAAATTCAATACAAGCTAGTGGGGAACGGATAGTAAATATGACACACTAAATCAGATTCCAATCTCACGAACTTTAATCAATTTAACTGTAGGAAGTGCATGTTAAACCTAGTTTTTCTCTGGCATTGATTGCAACATATTAAAAGGAGATACTCGATTTGTAATATCATTCTGCACTAATCGTATATATTTTTGAGTGCTGAAACCGTGTTTGGTATCAGTTTTTTTTATCACATACAATTCCCTCACAATATGATATCGATTACATATTTGAAAAAATAGGGAAATTTGATATATAAAATTTAAAAAATCATAGTTTGTGTTGTTAAGTTACAATTTTTACTTTTTTTTACTTACAATAATATTAAAATGCGAATATTAGGTGCTTATTTTTTTTGGATTTCCTCTCCCTTTCTTGCATAACTTTTTCTCCGATGTGATGCATATCGTTGTTCTCTGTGAAGAGATCAACAGTAATCACCCATCATGTTGACCGTCCCTGGAATCGTTTCTCCATCTCTTTTACGTCCTGATGAAACCGTTCCCCTTGCACTTTACTCATATCACCTAAGTTTTCAGGAAAAAAGTTAAGTTGGTTGTGCAAAAAGCGGACTTTAAGGCTCATCAGACAATCAAGAGTTTTGAACTTTTGTAAATGATATCAAAGCCTCCTTTCCCTTTGTACTCATCGTTGCTTCAAAGTTGGAACCTAACATCAATTTACGAATATCAAGCCCAATGAAAATTCCTTCTTTCAATTTAGCCTCTGATAAATGAGGAAATTTTCTACACAAATATTTAAAACAGCACCATCTTAGGCAAAGTTTTTACAAATTGTTTCAACTTTATGTGTGGTGGTGGCAGAAGAATCTTTTATGAAAAATAGTCTTCTCGCCTGGTGTCAAAGTTTTTCTTACGTCCATTGTTTTTTGGACCAATGTTGATCCCTTGCTCTGCTATCCCGCTTACATATAAAACATGGAACCTTTGTAAATCCCTTTTGTTAACCAAGGAGCATGGAAACAACTTTTAAATCTCCACACAACATCCAATCATGAGCTATATAGTTAATTATATTAAGATTTTCGTAAGTTTCCTTCATATGGACTGAATGAGCAACAGGCAATGAAGCATAAGTATTTCCCTTATGTAATAATACACCTTTTAAACTCGTTTTGATGAGTCTACCAAAAGTCTCCAATCTTCCTACTTGTACTCAATGCCAAATTCATTCATTAGACTGTCAATATCATTGCAAACGTGTAGGTTTGGTGCAATTGTTACGCCACTGAAGTTTCAATAAGGCGATGAATATTATTTGAATGTTATCTAAAAAGATTATAAGTTCAAAGAATTAAATTTGAATATATACAAATGTGTGTACATATATATATATATATATATATATATATATATATATATATCAGCTAAGTGGGGCGAACTGTGAGATTTTTTTGCAACATTCCCCTGTCGTGAGTATTGCTTTAAACGGTCCTCCCCTTCAAACTCTTTTCGATCTCTATGTCATCTGGCGAGCTTCCCTCATCGTGGAAGTTGGCAAATGTGCTACCTATTCCTAAAGAGGGCGACAAAACCGATCCCTCAAGCTATCAACCAATAGCTATCACTTCCATTCTATCGAAAATCATGAAAAAGTCATCAACTGCCAACTATTTTCGTCCCTCCAGTCCAATAAACTCCTAAACGACCGCCAGTATGAGTTCAGACAGAGTCGTGCAACGAGTAATCTTCTTTCATATGTCACCCAACTTTGGAACAACACATTAGAGAGGTCCGGTGAAACAGTCGTAGTAGCTTTAGGTATTTTAAAGGTTTTTGACCAGGTTTATCCGATACGCTCATCAATTGGATCTCCAGCTTTCTTGACAAAAGGCGTATATCGGTTGTCGTCGATGGCTTCTTTTCGAAATAAACTAATATTAACGCGGGCGTACCTCCAGGATGATCAGTGATAGCTCCCACACTTTCCTGCTATACATACATGACCTTATTTCTTCAACAGCTAACCTGATCCATTGCTTTACAAACGACAGCACTCTACATTGTAGTTGTTTTCAGTTTTCCCACAACAATAAGTCTAGTCATAGTCAGGACATGAAAATGGCAGCCTCAATCAACAGTGACTTAGAACGTGTCCTTGAATGCGGAAGAAATAATCTACTCAAGTTCAATGCCGAGAAAACCCAATGTTGCCTTGTGTCCGCCATGAAAGACCGATAATTTCCTGCTGTAAATATGAATGGCTTAAATCTCAAGTTTTCAAACTCTGTTTCTATGTTAGGGATGTCCGCATCATCGAACCTTTCATGGGTTGACCACCTTTTGCCAGTCAGCAAAACAGCATTATTGAGTATTTTAAAAAGAGAAATTAAGTAAATAAATGTATTACACGATTTTGTTGTTTGCCCGTCAGTGCGAAGAAAGGTGTCTACAGATATCAGCGAACTCGTCCTTATCTTCGAATATAATCAAAGCTGTGGAACAATAAAACAAAATAATTAAATAACCAAGAGTAGGAAAAGAGTTACTTTACACATATCCCAGTAAATTATTTGCAAAACCTTAGACCAATCATTGGATTATACGCTGGTTGCCAAGTACGATCAATATAGAAAAAAAAATTTTAAATTTGTATCTTGACTGGAAAAACTAAAAGTCAAGATTCTTCGTTCCTTAACCTGAAAGAAATAAACTAAAAAACTCACTGGTTTGCACATTTTGTTGCAAAATCGAGTATTTTTAGTGACTGCACAGTACACTACAGTTTTCATATTCGCTAAAGTTAACTTCTTACAGATCAAGAGGGTATAGTCTTATTATAAGCATCAAGGCTTAATAAACAGATCTAGTTTAAAATTATGTCAAGAAGTCCAATAATATTTTTAAAATTTTAACTACACCTTGAATGCACAGTTGCTTTGAGCGATGACACAACAACTTGTAATTTTTTTATTCTATTTTTATAGTTACCACAACTATTTTAAGCTTCAAAACGGTACAATAGTATAAGATCTCGCGATTAGTTGCTGAACAATACGGAAATAATTTTATTACGACATAAAAACCAATAGGTTGCACCTAATAAACTGATTGGAGGACTTGTTTTATAATAATAAACGTTACGTTTTATTGCATTCAAAATAAATAACACAAATTAAAAAATTTGAAACTTCGCTGAAGTATTAACCGTCTAACAAATTCATTTCACAGAGCCACTTAATACAGTTATTAACACGAATTCCAACTTTGAAGCTTTAAATGAAATTGAACGAATGCCAACCAAAATTATTTTCATAATTTATAGTATTTTTTACAATTTTTATAAAAGGAATTTGTAAAAAGCAGAGGTGGTTTTACAGAATTGAACTTTATAAGGATAGCTCCGGAGGGTGTAAAAGCGAGCCGAGGTCGGTAAAATAGCCTGCTGTGTTAAGTAATATGCAATTCACATCAATCAATTTTAGATTAGTTTTAATATTATTGCCACGCAAGCTGATGGGTTAAAACCTTCATCAATATACGGCACCATAAATTAAGACTCAAATGGAAGTAGAGCCATTTTGCAGAAAACCATACATTAATAATATAATTATAGGAGCCCCCGTTGCCTATTGTGATAAGTATTAATATAAATTATGTAGGGAAATGACAAAGGAAGTGCATGTTGATGGATTTAGCGCTGGAATAAGATACGACATTAGAGGCTTCCTAATACACGTGGCGCGATACGTTGATGCGTTGTTCAAAGTCACGCTATTAGCTGCTGGAATATATGTTAAAATTTCATCTAATTAACTAGGCGATTTAGGGTTCTAAAATAATTTACAAGCCAAAATTTCCATATTTTAAAACTTTCAATTACTTTCATTTACGTGCAAACTAAGTCAGCGGTAATCAAAGCTAAGCGATGTTATCAAAGCTAGCCTATCCATATATGCTGTAGGCTAAATCATATTAACCCACTTTCTAACATTTTAATAAATGGCGTTAAACAATTTATATAATGCTAGTAGGAAGCAGTAAAAAACCTTTTGGTTTTGTTAGAGCATTACGTGCCTCAATTAATGCAGAACCCCCAGTTTACATAATGCTTTCTAAAACTTATTTATTTATGTGAGTTTTATATCTACCATAACTTATTTATTCCCCAAAAAGACGACTCGATTCATGTTACGTAAGGGAATATTTGTGCGACACCACAGATTCATTTCTACCATATCTTATATTCGCAATATTTATTCTCAAAACCAGGTGAAAAGCAAACCCGATAATTTTCAGATCATTTTTTACGTGAAACAATGCCCTGTGCATTTTTTAAACACAGAATTACTAGTTAACAGTTTCAGAATGCTGTTTCATTCATAATTACGTACGTTCGTATGAGTACATTGAGCATTTTTTTAAAAAGAGAATATAAATTAACAGCGTTTACTTTTACAAGTACCCGTAGGAATACTATACAAGGTTAACTTCCAGCTGATCAAAAACAATAAGAAATATTTTCACACGAAGTGGTGTAGTTGCAGCGCTTTGTTAGTAATGAAGTCGAATTCTAAGCATTGTTTTCAAAAAAACCGATGTTTAGTTTTCAACGATTTTAAACGTTTTCAGCATGCTTAAAACGATCTTGCTGCGTGCTTACATTACGGTCATAAATACTGATGCATGCCTTCTACATAATTCAAGGTTATCTATTTTATTGAAGTCGCACAAGACTTTTTACAGATGGAATATTCGTTCGAGATGTGTAGAGCCCGCTTAAACCATTTTCATGCTCAAACACATCAGTGTTCTCTGGTTCCTATCAAGACCCTGATTGCAGACTCAATTTTTGTACACAGCTTCGATTTGTAAATATGTTTGGTAGCTTACTTCTTTCGTTTTGAGGTTCTTCTGGAACGTCGTTAACATATACGTATTGATTAACAACAAACGTTGTAATTTACGATAGCTATCGAAGTGGTTTTTATTTGTGCCGTTTTTACTTACGAAATATAACGATTTCTGGGTCAAATGAAACAATCTTGCACATTTTGATAATATGACCGTTAGAGACCATTTGCGTCTTGTATTTCCACTTTCCGTTACGTGTAATCAACTGGTTTTATATCCATAGAAGCAATATTGGGCCTTTGCTTATCAAGTTCTATCTCCAGAGTATGAACGTGTAGGTAGTTAATAACGATGCTATATTGCTATTTGTATCTATATTAGTTTACAAATCCCTGGTGTATTTGCCAAGTTCTATCATTTCGAGAGCATTTTTTCATTTTTCGATAAAAAGATTAAAACTATTCTATGTCCATATTGGCGCATTCTTATTTAAACATGAAAACAAGTATCACGGGTTCGATCAATCCCGTAAAACGATTTGAGTGGGACGCTTTAACCAAACAGATCTAGAAAGTATAATCCAGCAGCTAGCAAGGAAACGACAGCATTTGGATGCTTGGTCAGAATAATAATTATTTGCACTGGACTATTGTAAACGATGTTGAATAACAACATTTTAAAAGAAAAACATCAACAACCCTAAAGGCAAAGAGGGACAAGGAAAAAGAAAGCTAAAAGAGACAATTTCAATTAGCACATATACAAAGGCACTGATAAATTAGACAAGAAATGACGTATCCATTAAATAATATGTTTATTCCTTAAGCATACCACAATAATAATAGGCTTTAATTTATATATAACAAAAGAAATTTCCAATACACAGAAATTAACCTTTAATTTTAATGCAAATAAATTCATGAATGCATGTTTAGGCGAAGTCTTGCTCAAGCTATTCCAACATAACCTTGCATGCAATTAACAAATATATATATATATATATATATATATATATATATATATATATATATATATATATATATATACAAGGTGGGTGTCTATTGCGTGGACGTAGGATTGCTCCTAACTATTAGAGATATCAAAACCAATTTTGATGTGGTAATACACAATCATTGGGCCTACATTCTAAAAATATTTAGGTATATACAGGGTGATTGACAAAAATATGCCAACCCAAACCTGTGTTTTTAAATGGAACACCTTATATATGTTTGCATTTTTGGATTCACTGTTACATTTAGAATAAAAGTATAGAAATTTGTATCTGTATCACTAACCATTCTGCAGATATCGTCACTTTAGTACCAAAATAGAGTTAACTTTGGAACCACGATGTAAGCGTTGTCACCATGATTTTGTAAACCTGTGTATACCACCGACCATTAATAATAGTCTACTAACAAACAAACTGTATATTTGTTTACGATTCTCCGTGAAAAGTAGAAACTAATTGATAATAGGTTTCATAGCCATAATACGGACCCTTCTTGAGATATTGACGCTTTATTTGAAAATTTTGACATACAGAAGAACAAATAAAACAAAATCCAGAGCAAATAAGAAAATACGAATGGAAAATAAGTTAAACAAGTAAACATAAGCCAATAAAACCATACATTCAAGTTAAATGTTCAAAATGCTGACCACGTCTAGCTAAACACTTTGTAATTCGCTCGGTAAACGAAAGATTTTCTTTAACGTAGCCCCAAAGAAAGAAATTAAAGGGCGTGAGATCCGGTGATCTGACTGGCCAGTTTTGCACACCACCTCGTCCTATCCACCTCATCGGATAATTTCTATCGAGATGTTGCCTAACGTTGATTACATAGTGTGGAGGGGCGCGATCCAGTTGAAACCACATCGTACGAATATTATCTATATTAACATTTTCCATAAGCTCGGGTAAATCATTTGCCAAACACTGTAAATATCTTTCTCCAGTAAGCTTCCCATCAAATAAAAAAGGACCAACCACATTAAAATTGATTATACCACCCCACACATTAACTGACCATCGATGTTGGTGATCAACAACTCTTAAGATGTGTGGATTGGTATCTGAATACTGATAATAGTTATATGAATTAATATTGCCATTATTGTGAAAAGTTGCCTCATCCATAAATAGAGCGTTATTAAAAAAATCAGGTTCTTCATTTACTTTAGTAGTTACCCATTGGAAGAAAGATTCACGATTTTGAAAATCTATTTCACTTAAAGATTGATTTTGCTCGATACAATAAGGATGCAATTTGTTTTTTTTTAATAAAGCTGCGAACTGTATTTCTATTTAGGTCTAGGTGTGTACTTAACTCTCTGGTACTAATTTGCGGATTTTCTATAAGAGATGCCACAACTTGAAACTCAATTTCTTCATTTGGGCTTGTATTTGCGCGCTTAGGATAACACGCACTTCCAGAATTTATAAATCTCTCAGCCACATTCATAAACGACTCTTACCGCGGCTTCTCTCTGGGTATCGTTCACAGTTCAAACGGGTAGCCAGCAAAGCATTTCTTTGAGCTTCGCCCTAAATAGAGATCATATCAACCATTTCGTCTTTGGAAAAATTCATTTTATACAAAAATTGACAAAACAACAATCCAAAAACACACAAACTAATGGAACAATATTTTAATAATTATACAAACGTCAAAACAATGGTTGCAATTGTTCCATCTGATTACGAGCTGCTACCCTACCTGATTTGTTTTGTTGAATTCTATCGTAACAGTAAATTAGTATTTTAGAGTATTTTTACGTAAAAGCGTCAATATCTCAAGAAGGGTCCGTCTTATGACTACGAAACATATTATCAATTAGTATCTACTTTTCACGGGGAATCGAAATGTGAAAAAATATACAGAATGTTGCATTTAAAAAAATTGAAAAAAATTACATTTTGAGTAAGTTAATCATTCTGTATAGTTTTACATGTTTTCGAAAAATTTCCCAGTTTGTTTGTTAGTAGACTATTATTAATAGTCGGTGGTATAAACAGATTTACAAAATCTGTGGTGACAACTCTCGCATCGTGGTTCCAAAGTTAACTATATTTTGGTACCAAAGTAACGATATCTGCAGAACGGTCAGTGATACAGATACAAATTTCTACACTTTTATTCTAAATGTAACAGTGAATCCAAAAATGCAAAAATATACAGGGTGTTTCATTTAAAAGAAACAGGTTTGGGTTGGCATATTTTTGTCAATCACCCTGTACATACCTAAATATTTTTAGAATGTAGGTGTGTGTGTAGGTAAGGTTAGAGGTAAGACAGGGCCTGGTAGGGCGCATAAAACTTGTCTGAATGCAGTAAAATGTATGATAAAAGAAAGAAAGGCAAGGAGTTTTAAAAATAAAATTGATTATATAAAGCCTGATAGAGTTGTAAATGAAAGATCACTTATATAGAGCCACTTTATAACGAGGAATAGAAAACATTACTGAATGTTGTTACTTTTGAGTGCACAATTGATCCTATCTTAAATTTTTCAACAGTATTTGTAGTGAGATATTCCGAATGATGTAAGCGGTGGCCAAAATTGGCGATGTACATCCATGTTAAACCACTTAATATCTTTGAGCTTATGAGATATTTTGTAATACCATAATATATGAGACCGAGGCAGACATTTTCAACCTTTTGAATTCGTAACTTTTCCAAGGAATGTAGACAAGAATCTCCTCTATGATTCCAAGTAAAGTAAGGAAGTAAAAAAAAGGAATCACATTTTTTAAATAAAATCCAGACAATTTTTGTTCAATATTGAAATAATTACAAATTAATTTTTTTAAATTAGTCTTGTTAAGACCAATAAAAATCCGATACAAAGTAAATGAGTTCAGTAATTGATTAAAAAAACTAAGTGATTCAGGGCGTAGTTACGCACGATTCTGACCTAAGTGACTATTATTACAATACAAAGCGGGTAGTTTTGTGCGAAATTGCAATTACGAAGTTCCTGCCGGTTCCTAAAGAGCTCTGTATAGAACTGAAAAATATTTTAAATGCACTGTAGGATATTGGTTTACCGGACAACTATGCACAACACTCCCTGTAGATTAACCGTTAACCAGGAAAAAAGGAAATAACTGTGGAACAACCTATATGAAGTGTATATACAAACGTAGAACGAAATCTACCTAAATTTATTAATCCGGATATTATGGTCAAGTCAGCACATAAATATCCAAACGTATACAACTGTTTTGCCTCTTTTAATCCAGATTACGTTGGCTGATTACCAACAATGTTCTAAAACCTCGTTTCTGAGAAAAATTTGTCAATTTTAAAGTCAATATACTTGTCTAACAGGTTTTTGTTAATAGTGCAACGTAGTACTTTTCTTTTCATGTTGATCCATGGGTTTATTTCCGTAATACATCGTCAATTACAGTACGTGTTTATTTTTATGATACACGAAGTATCATAATCTGCATATTGAACTATTGTTACTCCTATTATATTAGATATTAATGGAGATAAGTCATTACTATATACTGTAAATAAGAGTGGTCCCGGTGAACTGTCTTGGGACACACCATATTTAATATTAGTTAATGACGCTGTCTTTTTCCAGCATACTTTTTATGATCCACCTGTCAAATAAGCTTTGAACCCAACTAGATGCTATACCACGTATTCCAGTCCTTTCGAGCTTTCGGAAAGTCGTACTAAACACTACAAACCATTTCTTTATTTTGATTGAATTTAATCTTTTACTGCAAAATCCTGAGTGAGCATCGTGTAGAAAATTAGGTTTATTTATAAATTGAGTGACTCTGATACGGTATGCTTTCTCAAATATTTTTAAAAATACTGATAACAAAGAAATCGGTCCATCGTTTTGAATTAGTGCAGAATAATTTTTTTTGGTAAAGGAATAGTTTTAGCATATTTTAGATCTGAGAGAAATTTTCTTATTTTAAATGATAAATGGCTTAAAAACGATAAATTGGAAAAGTAATATATTCGACTACTGGTTTTAAAATACTACACGAAATCTCATTTCAACTACTTGAATTATTATTTATTTCTTACACTTTAATTTTGTAAATAAGTAATCTAACTGTGATTTACTGATACCTGTATCTCGAGTAACAGCCATATCTTCCTACATGAAAGTAAAAACTAAAGGATGGAATTAGATTTTTAAAACTGAAAAATTCTTCTTTGAAAAACGTGTTTATTTTAAAATCACCTCCTACAAATATGAGAAATTTCCAAGACATTAATAGATCTAAAAGTTATTAAAAAATAATTTGTCAATATAACTGGCAATTTTAACAAACTCCAACGGCACTGTTTACAACTAATAAATATAAATTATGCACAGATAGGGAACAAATATAAGCAAAGGTAAGTAAAACATATGTGTTTGAAAAAAAAACGTTTAAACAATTTTTAATACGTTTGCATATGAGCAGTACTAAAAAGTTTATTTAAACCATTAATTAATTAATTAATTTGGTTAAAAAATTGGTTTTATGACGAAAGGAAACTTACCATAACTGGCTTTGGGGTCTTTCTGTCAGTCACTTCCTAACATTATGTAATTTTTCGTACTTAAATGCTCAAGAAATGCCTTTTCCCCGTTTATTGCATAATTGGAGCATTTCCGAGCACCTCCTTCTCCAAAGGTTGTAATTGTGGTCAAAGTAATGATGACACTACCAAAACGCTGAACTGATATACAATACAATAGTTATTTTACTTTATATTTTATCGTCGCTTTTACATGTTTTTATTTTTTGAAAAAACGTGAACGTGAATTCTTTGTTTTTGCTGTTATACAGGGTGAGTCTTTTTTTTATTATTTGTATGGGGATCTCGGAAACCATAAGAGTTACATATTTGCTTAAATGGGGAAAGATTTGTTTCTTTACAAGACTAAAACAGATACGCTTTTGTTGATTTAAGAAAATTCATGGCTTACTAGATATTTGTTAAAAAGTAAAATTCTCCAAAATTGTTTCAGCGGTTTAATTCGTTTATTTCTAAAATAGATAAAAATTGTTTAAATGTAATTTGTAGATAATTTTGTGTCGAATAACGTCACCGTACTACTTTTTTCATTTAACTAATTTATGAAGAAAAGTTGAATTTTTTTAAATGGAAACCATACTTGGTTATGACATATTTTAATAGTGCATTTTGTTCTGATTGTAATTATGTAAGGGTTGTATCACTTATTTTAATAAATAAAAGCACAATACACGTTTTTCTATTATTAGGTTTAACAAAAATCATATCTTGCTATGGAAAACAAAAGAAATTTACAGTAAGTTTCAACACAGAGTTAACATCTTTCCTAATTTTACGCCCATCTAATCTGTTAAACGCGTTAATAACAGCTTCCTGTAGCTTCTGTTAGGTTGCATATGATCGCACATATACGAGATATTTTATTACTCCAAATACAAAAAAATCTAAAGGTGAAAGATCTGGGGAACGTACAGCCCATAAAAGAAGACCATATCTGCCTATCCACGAGTTTGGAAAAATGTGCGCCTGACAGTAGGGTGGGGAATCGTCGCATTGATACCACTGTATGTTTGCACGGGTTTGTAAATTTAATTCGTCTAGGATATTGTTAAAATCTTCCCTAACAAATTGCAAATATGGATTTCCAGTTAAAGTCCCATTAAAAATAAATGGCCCAATAAGCTGTGAGCACCGCACCATAAATTGAAGCCAAACTTAGTATGAGGTCGTCTTTCTTGTAAACGGTGAGGAATTGCTTGGACCCATAGGTGTTGATTATGGCGATTGAGCACACCACAGTTTGTAAAATGTGTTTCGTTGATCCATAAGATCTGCATCGGTAAGTTGTTATTTACATGGCACATATTTATAAACCAATTACAAAAATTTAATCTTCTTTCATCATCACCAGGGTGCAACGTTTGTCCAACTGAATATTTATAACGATGGTATTTATGTTTTCCTAAAGTTCTCACTATTGTGCGTTGTAAGATTGCAGTGTCTTGTGCAATTTGCCATGTTGGTGTAGATGGATCTTGATTAACAACAGCTAGAACATTTATCTGTATTTTTTCATCAATATTACCTCTATTTCTTGGCTTCACAAAACTCTCAAACTCTTTTAAATTGTTGTATAAATTCTTGAAGGTGTCTAAAGATGGTTGAGGGCGATCAAAATACAATAAAAAATAGCTCTCAGCCCATTGTTGACTGTTTCTGTTACAAACGATGTAACATTCGATCATATCAAGTTTCTCGAAATTTTCGTACACCATAATTAATTTTCTAAAGCAATTTGTAACATGTAAAAATCGATATCGGATACTTTCTGATCGATTCTATAAATTTTCTGATTATTACTGTTTGGAGAAACAAAATTTATCTGTAGCCTGAATCGTTAGGATGGTTATTTACTTAAGTTTACTCGTTAATTATGTCTCTACCTTAATGATTTAACTTTTCTGTATTTACTGCCTTTACTATTTATTATAATGGATTAAATGATTTTCTTTTATTGCATTTACTTTTCTACATTATAAAGGAATTATTCCTTTTTGTATTTAACCTTGTAGTCCATAACAAACATTCTTAAAATAAACCTGCTAGTGCCATCTATACGTAGGTTCTGGTTATTTTCAAATTCTTACATTTTATAGGTACCTGCCACTTTGCTAAATCACCACTAGATGGTGATACAATTAAATAATTGCATATTACTAATCAGGTTTTATTTGAAAACAAACACCTATTTAACATTTTTATAAAATTTGATAAGGACAATTCTATTGAATGCCTAGTTTTTACTAAGGTGTGGTTCTTGCAACACGGCCATCTTGTTGTGGTGTAAAAATTATATTTTAGAAAATTCCTCTGTTTGATTTTTCTGTGTAAACCACCATTTATAGATGAGGGTTCTTAACATTTAGCATTTAGGCGGATGTAAAATAATATATATTACGTACACCGACATGGTGAGTTAACTTGATTTTCTTAAATATCTTAATAATTAGAATCTTCCTTCTAGGCTCGAAATATGTTATGTAAAATTAAAAGAAGTATATTTAATCAAGTCATGGTAACTTATCACAAGTAGCTTGACTTCGATCTACAGAGGTAAAACTACGTTATGCGATTAACTTGTTATTATATTCCTTAACTTTTTAGCTACTTTTGCTTCTTCGTTTCTCGACTTTCTCTCGCTTACTTGTTCGTCTCCTTCGTTTAATGGTTGCTGTTAAGATGAAGTATACGTTATATACCTCCTCATCTCGTCTTGGTTTTGCTCCGATGCGCTCTTAAATTAAAACAACTCGTGTGCGTTCGTGTGCGTCCATGTGCGTTTGTGTGCGTTCGTGTGCCTTCGTGTGTGTTCGTGTGCGTTCGTGTGCGTTCGTGTGCGTTCGTGTACGTTCATGTGAGTTCGTGCGCGTTCGTGTGCGTTCGTGTGCGTTCGTGACAGTTCGTGTGCGTTATGGTGCGTTCGTGTGCGTTCGTGTGCGTTTGTGTGCGTTCGCGCGCTCGCGCGTTTGCGCATTTGCATGTTTGCGTGTTTGCGGGTTTTCGTGTATTCGTGTTTGTGTGTGTGTATGTGTCCGCGCGCATGAGTGTGTGCGTGCGTGTGTGCGTGCGTGCGCAAGTGCGTGCGTACGTGCGTGCGTGTGCGTACGTGCGTGCGTGTGTGTGTGTGCGGGTGGGTGGTTTGTGCGTGTGTGCGTGTGTGCGTGTGTGCGTGTGTGCTGTGTGTGCGTGTGCGTGTGTGCGTGTGTGCGTGTGTGCGTGTGCGTGTGTGCGTGTGTGCGTGTGTGCGTGTGTGCGTGTGCGTGTGTGCGTGTGTGCGTGTGCGTGTGGCGTGTGCGTGTGTGCGTGTGTGCGTGTGCGTGTGTGCGTGTGTGCGTGTGTGCGTGTGTGCGTGTGTGCGTGTGTGCGTGTGTGCGTGTGTGCGTGTGTGCGTGGTGCGTGCGTGCGGGCGTGCGTGCGCGCACGTTTGTGCGCGTGCGTGCGTGCGCGCGTGTTTGTGCGTCGTCGTGTGTGTGTGCGTGTGTGTGTGTAGCAATAATAAACTTTTGTACACAGGTGTGTGTGTGGTGTGTGTGGGTGGATGTGGGTGTGTGGGTGTGTGTCGGTGTGTATCGGTGTGTGTCGGTGTGTCGGTGTTTGTCGGTGTGAGTCGGTGTGTGCGTGTGTGTGCGCGTGTGCGGGTGTGAGCGGGGGTTTGCGTGTGCGTGTGTGTGTGCGTGCGTGTGTGTGCGTGTGTGTGCGTGTGTGTGTGCGTGTGTGCGTGTGCGTGTGTCGTCGTGTGTGCGTGTGTGCGTGTGCGTGTGTGCGTGTGGTGTGTGTGTGTGTGTGTGTGTGGGTGTGGGTGTGTGTGTGTCAGTGTGTCTCGGTGTGTCAGCGTGTCGGTGTGTGTAGGTGTGTCGGTGTGTGTCGGTGAGTGTCGGTGTGTGCGTGTGTGTGCGCGTATGCGTGCGTGCGTGCATGCGCGTGGGCATGCGTGCGCGTTCGTGCGCGTTCATGTGCGTTCGTGCGCGTTCGTGTGCGTTCGTGTGCGTTCGTGAGCATTCGTGCGCGTACGTGCGCGTTCGTGCGCGTTCGTGCACGTTCGTGCGCGGTCGTGTGCGTCCTTGTGCGTTCGTGCATTCGTGTGCGTCCGTGTGCGTCTGAGTGCGTCCGTGTGCGTTCGTGTGCGTTCGTGTGCGTTCGTGTGCGTTCGTGTGCGTTCGTGTGCGTTCGTGTGCGTTCGTGTGCGTCCTTGTGCGTCCTTGTGAGTTCGTGTGCGTTCGTGTGCGTTCGTGTGCGTTCGTGTGCGTTCATGCGCGTTCGTGCACGTTCGTGCGCGGTGGTGTGCGTCCTTGTGCGTTCGTGTGCGTTCGTGTGCGTCCGTGTGCGTCCGAGTGCGTTCGTGTGCGTTCGTGTGCGTTCGTGTGCGCCCTTGTGCGTCCTTGTTCGTGTGCGTTCGTGTGCGTTCGTGTGCGTTCGTGTGCGTTCGTGTGCGTTCGTGTGCGTTCGTGTGCGTTCCTGTGCGTTCGTGTGCGTTCATGTGCGTTCATGTGCGTTCGTGTGCGTTCGTGTGTGTTCGTGTGCGCTCGCGCGCTCACGTGTATGCGCGTTTGCGTGTTTTCGTGTATTCGTGTTTGTGTGTGTGTGTGTCCGCACGCGTGCGTGTGTGCGTGTGTGTGCGTGCGTGTGTGCGTGCATGCGCGAGTGCGTGCGTACTTGAGTGCGTGCGTGCGTGCATGTGTGTGGGTGCGTGTGTGTGCGTGGGCGGGTGGGTGGTTGTGTGCGTGTGTGCGTGTGTGCGTGTGTGCGTGTGTGCGTGTGTGTATGCGTGTGTGCGTGTGTGCGTGCATGCGTGTGTGTATGTAGCCGTAATAAACTTTTGTACACAGGCTGAATTAACAAAATTGTAACATTAGTTCGTGCGCGTTTGTGCGCGTTCGTGTGGGTTCGTGTGCGTTCGTGTGCGTTCGTGCGCGTGTGTGTGTGTGTGTGTAGCCGTAATAAACTTTTGTACACAGGCTGAATTAACAAAATTGTAATATTAGTAATTATGTTCCTACAAATCACAAAAACAATTATCTAATGACACTATCTGAGCTGAGTCGGAACACCATTATAATGGTCTAAAGTCCAAAACTCAGTACCGTAAAAGCGTTCGTAACAGCTATCTGCTCATATTCTTGAAAAACTCAATAAATAGGCTCCTGGCGATCAAATTGATAGAATTCTAAGTGTTCATTTTGCATGCAGGAACTCTGACATCCTCGCTAGTTAATTATAGTGTTAGCACTTGTTTTTAAAATAATGTAGGTAAGTGTAATGTAGACCATGAGTCACATGAGTAAGAGGTTTAGCTATTCAAAACATGAATTCATCATTATATGTTTGAAACATACCATTATAATTTCTAACTAATCTAAATTTAGAATATGATGAACGGTTTGGACTATTTTTGAAATAGCATATTTGTACAAAGAATGTTAAGTTAAGCATACCCTACTTCCTAAAAAATATGGATTCCTTTCATGATGGCACATATAATATATTAGCTACTTAAATTTCTTAATGTCATCTAGCCTATTAGTGCAATGTAGTTTAAATTTAAAAAGCAAATGATTAGTATTAATAGAAAAGTCATAAACTTATTTAACACTGTCTTACAAAACAAAAACAAAAGGACACGGCTCATTTATTCTTTTTGCATTTATCGTCGTACGTTTCATGTGTGTAAAACGTTTACATTTTGGCTGAACTTTTAATGCAACAATTTAATCACTTCTTTTTTCAGTGGTTTGAAGAATATCTTTAGAAACCCTTTACTGTGAAAGGCTATCGTTCACTTTAATAGATCAATTAGAGGTAAACAAACTGCTGGATTTCTTTTAATTCGTGCCAACAAAGACGTGAGCATTATCTTTGAGTATACTCAAGGACATTATTTCATATTTATTTAAAGATTTTTCGATACTAGGATTCATTAGGTAAGGTAAATAACAAATCGGAAAAAGCATCGTGTTATTTATTGTCTATATGCGTATAACAGCGTGAAAAAGAACCATCCGTAATGCGCTAATGAAAATGGACGTTTCTTAGTACCTACGTCAAACAACAGATAATTATTGTTGACGGGGTAGTTGGATTGTTGATGTTTCAGCGCAGTTCAGTCCTTAATTCAATGCTCTGTTACCTGATAAAATAGGTTGATATCACCAAAAGTATTTAATGTGTCAATTTTAGTAAAGATATAATCCTAGTGGTAGCATAGGTTTACATGGTAATAATAAGAATAATACAAGTGTATTGTGTGAAACGTGATAGTGCAAGCAAACTAATCGAGTAAACAAACATTATTTAAAAATATGAAAATACGAAACTTACAACATAAACATAAAAAGGAAAATAGATTAACACGCTAGTGTATAGGTCTGATTATAGGAAATGATTATACCGAAGCAAAATTATTGTTTTCTGAAGTGGGCTAAGGGCAACTAAATAATTTGTGGTGGAACACAGTATTAAAATGTTTGTGAGAAATAGAACAAGAAATATATTCCTTTTAAAATACAGACATAGAGAAATATTAAAATTATTGTTTAAATAGCTATCGTCCCTAACTTAAGGCCCTCTAATATTCTATTTAATTTACGCTTATACGCTATATATATATATATATATATATATATATATATATATATATATATATATATATATATATATATATATATATATATACATACATTAGAGGAGAATCGGAAAATCGGACCCCACCCATAATTCGGTCCCCCTTGCTTACTACGAAATGCAACGACGCCTTCACGCGGGGATTGATTTAAACTCTTTTAAGTAAGCGGCCTATCGAAGCTGCGCCGTTATTCATTCGTATGTTAACAGCCGCGTCGCAAGGTTCTCTCTAGAAAATTAATTCGGCGCGTTGTTGTACCAAAGGAAGACAATGCCGAACACTCCCAAACGAAAAAAGAACAGGTTGTACTCGGAGGAAAATATGAAAAATGCGATAAAAAGCCATTAGAACCAGGAAAATGGGATGGAGAAAAGTTGTCAACATTTTCCAAATAGAGACTGTATTAAATATGGAGAGCCTGCAAAGGCAGTTGCAAGAAGGCCTACTGTCTTAGCTCCAGAGTTAAAAGAAGACCTGGTTAAATATTGCTTAATAATCGAAACTACATTTTTCTAGAAGGCTCCTTAGGCGAATGACTTTTCAATTGGCTGAGAGGAAGGGCATTCAGCATCCTTTTGACAAAAACCGCCTGACAGGTAAAGCGTGGTTAGAACTATCTATGAAAAGAAAAAAAATCGACTTTCCATTCGTAGACCAATTGGTACTTCATTTACCCGAGCTGTACGCGAAAAACTATCCACCCAATAGAATTTTCAATGTTGATGAAAGTGGCCCCACAGTGGTACTGAGTAAAGTAGAACCAGTCGTTGACCTCAGAGGAAAAAGACAAGTAAGGTCTCTTACATCTGCAGAGAGAGGAACAATTGTATTTTGTCTGAGTGCAGGAGGAGGTTATGTTCCACCTATGGTGATATTTCCACAAAAGTCCATGAACCTCAGTTACAAAAAGGAGATCCTCCAGGTACAGTATTTCATGTGCAGCCTTCAGGATGGATAACAACATAACGGTTCACCAAATGGTTCGGCCATTTTTGGCCATAAATAAAGCAACTGCTGAGCCTCCAATTGTTCTAGTAATCGATGGGCATTCCAGTCATACCAGAAACGTCAGTATTATTGATAAGGGCAAACAAAACCATCAGGCAACGATTACTAATGAACCAACGCCTCCTAACAACCTCTGATTTAATGGAGCTATTTGGCAACGCATACATAAAGTGCCAGACGGCTGAAATAACCATTAACGGATTCAAGACAAAAATTTTTCCAGAGAGCAAAAATAAGTTTTATGATGCCGAATTCATTGCAGAAGCACAAGAGGATAAAACTTCTCATGATTCCAGTGATGATGATGAATTTTCTAATGAAAAAAATTCTCAACCAACTCAACGGGTAAGTTGTCCTTACCATCACGCATCTGAACCTACCTACCTCATACGGGATTCTAGATTTAGCCATAATATAAGTATTTCGTCAGCATCAAATTCTGATCCAGCTATGATGTCCCCACCAACAAGTTCCCATTTAAATCCTTCAAAAATGTTTACAAGTCCCTTTCAGATCATCCCTGTACCAAAAGTGGTGAAAAAATGATCTGGAACAGGTCATAAACGCTGCAAGTCGGCAGCCATCACATCATCGGCTTATAAAGCAGACTTATAGGTGTCACTGGCTAAAAGCGCTCGAGTAGAAAAGGGCACTTACTGACAAGGTCAACAAGATTCTTAAGACAATGGTGAGGTTAGGAGCAACAACTATAGTAGTGATAAGCTTTTAATGCCCCAATTAAATTTTATTTTGCATTTACAAATCCTAAAACGAATTATAATTCATTTATTAGCTCAAGTGCGACCACCGCTGAACATGTGCTAGATGCAGACGCTTGATACAAGTTGCGAGCCTAAGACGTTAATTTCATACATAACTCATACTTATTACATAGCCCCGTCTAAAATCCGGTGACTCATACAAAAGTGCTAAAACGAGACTGCCCCGCCTATTTTGCGTATTTACCAGTTTGTCAGCTGCTTTGTTACGAGTGTTGTACACTTATCCAAGTCTTTGTATGTGCGTGGTTAGGTAATGGTGTACTTATGTTTCTTTATTGTTAGTTTGGATATTTGCGGTTGCTGATTGGCTTCAAGCTGTTAGGAGTGGGGCCCAGTTATGAGACTCGGTTGTTGGAGAAAGGGGCCTTGGCAGAACCCTAACTTTCGGAAATGGAGCGTCGGTCTCCCAGTTGTTAGAATTGAGGCCCAGAGCTGAGCCTCAGTAGGAAATGGGGTCTCGGCGGAACCCCCAGACTCAAATCGATAAAGGTACACGTAAAAAAGTCAGGCTTCTCAGTGGTTAGAAATGGGCCTCTCTTCAATGAAAAGAGTAAAGAGGGTTTGTACTTGCTGCACAGACTGCCTTAAACAATCAGCAATGTGTTCACCGTGTTTTAATGAAACACATATTTGAGTTTTATTAGCGTTTATGTTATAGTAATCGTTTCTTGTGTTGAATAAATGTTCTTTTAACGAAACATATTTGTGACTTTTATTTTTCTTATTATACAAGCACTGCTATATACAACCGTGGTACAAACTTCTTATTGAAAATCAACGAACGCCGTATATTTATTAGCGTATGCCACCGGTAAAACAAAGAGACCTTATTGAGATGAACAAACGGCTTATTTTGGTTAGTGTGTACCACGGGTGGTACGCAAAGGCCTTATTGAAAATTTGTGTCTTTTCTGTGGCACTAAATTAATTCAAACTCTTTTTATGTTTTCTTTTCGAAATAACGTAACAAAATTTAGTAAATATTTAAAACTAGGAGACCGGTTACCTTTGGGTATAAGAAAATCTAGCACATTTATTCGTAAATAATGTGTTGAACGACGTGAATCATTGTCGTCATGACTTTTATCTTATTCCTCTTTCAAAAACTCTATTACATGTTGAAGCTACTCTCACTAATAGCTGGTCATTCTTATTTGCTAGAAAAGAGTAAACAAACGATTCCTAAAGGAAACTGTACTACAGGAGCGCTTACCTATATACCCTTCTCAACTGAAGACCAATATATGTTCTTCCAATTCATAGGTTCTTGTATTTCGTGACAATTTTCTGATTTAAGATCATCTTCCAAATGCTAACGCCACTTTGAAATTGTCCTTCATTGATTGTATATCGAAATAAGAGGTATACGATGTACTGTAGATTCACCATTCGAAAAATCCCTTGTAAAAACTAATCAATTTATCTACCCCACTTCTCAAAAAACAAAAAGAATCAAATTAAAAATATACATTCACTTTTAGACATTATATAAAGTAAAAATTTATGACTGATGCGACGCTATCACAAAATATTAGAAAACATTTCTTTTATTTGAATTTAAATTCTAGAGACGAAAAATACACGTCACAACTAGGGTTGCCACCTGTACTTTATAATAAAGTATTGTACGTTATTTCAGGTAATTGTACTCTATACGTTATGAGAACAATAAAGTACACGAAAATACTTTATTTCGCATGATTTGATTTGTTTGGAAATTTGAAAAGTTTAGTCGTAAGTATTTTTGCGCTAAACGAAGCTTATCGATTGGTGCTGAAACGATGTTACTATTTCGACACTTGCCAGCGCCACATCACTGTATAATCACTCGTTTTAACAGTTTCTGAACGCAACCTAACTTACCTAACCTTAAATCTCAACAATGTCAGTGTTATTGACTCATTGTTACAATTTGCTGTTTGGTTTATGCGAAGCGGTTTGAGACTTTGAGTGAAATAAGAATATGATTTAAAGTTTTATAGATTTATGCTATAGTAAATCATGGACAAGAATACTCCACACACCTACAAAACGTAATTTCGACTGTGAAACGGATCAAATAGATAGTGAACATGTTACACCCACAAAATGTTTAAAAAGAAATGATACGACAAAACAGATAAATAGCAAATGGCGAGACGAAAAAAACAAAGCATCTCTAAATTTGATAAAAAATGAATTACTTATTTACTTTAATTTAAATATAGACTGTAAAGATGCTGTGCAATTGTTTAGTGAAGATAATAATTTGATACAAACAGCAAAAAGCAATAAAAAATATGTTTTTAAGCATAATAATAAAGAAAAATAAATTGTACTTTATTTTGATACTATGTACTTTTTTTTTCTTACCTATAATATCCAATGTACTTTAACTGCCCAAAAAAAAGGTGGCAACCCTAGTCACAACGCTTAATGTACAAAATGTCGATGTTCAAACAATAAACTACAACCAGAAGTTGGTTTTCTTCCATTCATCAGTAAATAAATTAAACAGGTTTAAGCTGTCGAACAGATAGATCCTCTTCACTTAGGATGACACCAAGTAAATAATAGAAGTAATTAAAATTTAAAATTTGCTCAGATAAACGAGGTCAAGATCTACTTGGATGTAGAAAAGGATGTGAATTCGATGTTATAAAATTCTACTTTATCTAATCAGGCAAGCAGTATTCTATATATGTGTTTTCATAATCCTCAACCTATAACCACTATAGAAACAAAATGAAAACAGAATACTGACACAAATATAAAAGGCGAAGAGCTGTTGGACTTAACTCCACATGTAACATACGTATATCACATGTCAAATGCAAAACATTATTGTTCTTACGGTAACAATAGATCAGATTGAAACCCTCAATTTCATTATTAATTATACACATGACATGACATTTGCTGCATATAAGCTAGAAAGTTTGCATATCAGATGTACATTGAAGGGTCTAAGTTTTTGTATTATTATTTTCCTTAGTCCTTACTTGAATTATCACTAAATTGTGACGACAATGTTGCTTACCATACATCTACAATGTAGTACCAAGTTACGGTAAGATAAAGATAAAGTTTTGTAACCCTACTTCTAGAATTTTTAATTATATTTAATAAACTAACAGAAATTATATTAAATTTCATATTTATTTGTATTTAAGTTCGACATTATATATCATCTCAAAAGCGTCAGACGTTATATCATTTAGTAACAAGTAACTAAAACTTTAACAGATTAAGTATTAATAAATAGTTTAGAAAAAGGTAGTCATAGACTACAATAATAAAATTGCAACCAAAAAAACTTGATCACAAACAATATTGTTGCAATGTGAAAGATATATATGCAAGTGATAAAGCATTCACTATAAGGTCTAGAGGAAAATACAACTAAAACCCTAGACGTACAAATTAAAGATCACTTGGATTAGCCATTGCTGGAGATAACAAAACACAAGGTAGATCTGTAATGTATAGGTTATTAGTTGTTTTTCCAGAGGTCTGGAAGTGAATGCTTTACGACTTACCCATAACATCTTTCACAACATTTCACTGGTAAAATTTCTGTTTAAATTTTGTTAAATTTTCATGATGTTAGTGCATGATTACGTTCTGGATGCCTTTCTATGAACTATTTACAATATTTAATTTATTAAAGATCTATATCTAGTCGTTATTTGTTACTAAACGACATAATCTTTGAAGCTCTTGAAAATGATATGTAATATCAAAACCGGTCGAGCATTCACGTAAATATTGAAGTTTGTCTGTATGGTAAGTTAATATAATAGACAGGATAATTTGAAATTGTGTCACACGGTGCTAACGTGGTTGCTATTAACGGTGGCAATGTAAGTTATTAATGAATGAATCAATTTTCCTTAAAGTGGAAGTAGCTTTTATGATTGGATTGGATTGGGGTATTTTACAATTTTCCTTAAAGTGGAAGTAGCTTTTACGATTGGATTGGATTGGGGTATTTTACACACTCACACACACACACACACACAGCACACCGCGCACGCGCACGCCCACGCGCCCACACGCCTCACGCTACACGCACACACACACACACACGCACACACCACACACGCACACACGCACACACGCACACACACACACACACACGCACACACACACACACACACACGACACACGCACACACCACACGCACACACGCACACACGCACAGCACACACACACACACGCACACACACACACGCACACACACACGCATACGCACATGCACAGTCTCGCGCACGCACATGCACAGTCTCGCGCACACACATCTACACCCACACCAAGCACCACGCTCACACATTTTTTTTCTAAAACTACCCGTTTAGACAGGAAAGTTGAAATTTTAGTAACTTATAATTTAATGGTAGAGTTGTAGACATTGCCAAAAGGTTCAAATATAGATATAGATGCATTTTCTTGATTAGTTTTAATCTATGAAGTCTTTTGTTAAAATGAACGACATCTGAAATTTCAGTAAACATATTTATTTTAGAATGTCTGTTTTGTAAGAAAAATACATCTCTTAGTCCCTTAATCCTGCAGAATAAAATTATCAAAAATATCCCTCTTAGATTTACTAAAATTTCTAATTAATATTGGGAAATATATATATATATATATATATATATATATATATATATATATATATACATATATATATATATATATATATATATATATATTATTAATGGAGTAAATTGGATTTTTTATTAAAATACGGAACTTTAATGTTTTTCAGATAAAAGAGGTATGCTTTGTTTAAATCGATAACTTTAACAGTTTCTAAGATATTTGCATTTTTAGGTATTTATTACTAACTGCTTAGGCAGGTTATTAACTTTGACATCCTGTATCTTCAAAACGAAACACTATTGGACTTACGTTTATGTGAAAGTTTTGTGTTAAAATGATTAGATCTATCATTTACGTGTATTCTTCCCGAAACACTGATTTTCACGTTTTGATGCTTCCAAAATTCTACAGAATAATAATAACCTGCCTACGCAGTTGGTAATAAATACCTAAAAATGCAAATATCTTAGAAACTGTTCAAGTTAGCGATTTAGACAAAGTATACATTTTATATATGAAAACATCAAGGTTTCGTATTTTAATAAAAAAAATTCAAAAATTAAAAGGTTGCACTGCCCCTTGCGTTCTACGCCACTGTACATAATAAAACCAATGTACTTTACATGTCTATTTATTATACCAAGAATAAGAAAAAATACCGTTCTTCATTTTGCATATATTTCCAAAATCAACAATTTTTTGGCAAGCTAATTGACTTTTTGATTAAAATTAATAACAATAAAATATTTGTGAAAAGTCAAATACTACACAAATTCTATATTTCAATTCCGGTTGTAATCTTCACCAGGGTTTAATTTATACATATTAACTTTATCTAACATGGTATATCAAAAATTTGAAATTAGGAGACTTGAATTTTGTCAAAAAAATGTTCATAAAATATTTGTAGGTTTTCTAAATCTTTTTTACAATTGCACACACATGTCCAAAATTTTTGTTTCATTATAATTAAAATTGTGCTTACAATTTATAACATGTCTTGCCAACGCAGTGCTTTTAGGTTTAACTAGAACATCCGATTTCAGTTGTATGATTCCTTTTTTAAGGTTTGTAAAGAAGTGCCAATGTAGTTAATGTTACAATTTTCACAAGGAACTTGGTATATCGTATTAGTTAATAAATGTTTTTTTAGTCTACATTTTAAATTTGAATGTAAATTTTTACTTAATTAATTAATTATTAATAAACCTCCACGGTAGTTTTTATCATAAATGTGGCTTATTTCGTAAATTAATGGAAACGTATGAAAATAGAAAGAAGCCCATTTAATTAATAGGTGGGAGGTCGGTATAGTGGTTGCTTTCATATTATCTGTTAACCCAATTTTTATAGTTTGATGATAATACCGATATGGCCATTATTGGAATGAATAAACTTGAGGTATTCCTGAACAAACCAATATATGAAGGGTTTACCGCCCTCGATGTAAAAAAGGCTAAATTGCGGTATACTGAGTTTAATTGATCCCTTTTCAGTACCCTGTATTTATGGATGTACTCAGGTAGATCTTAGCAAAATTATACGATGGAACATCCTTCGTTACGTAGAAGCTAAACGTGGACTTAGGCCTAGACCTTGATCTTTTACCCTGCATTGACCTCGCCCTGTCCGTTTTTTTTTTTAATAATTGTGGACCTGAACAGGATAAATTTGGCCTATCGTGCTAAAGCGCTCAGGAACACTTAGGAGGATGGATAGAGTGATAATGAATTGCCAATAGATCCCTATGAACAACTACCTTAAATTTTCTCATATCATAAGTGAGAGAAAAGCAGGAACTAGGGAGATCATTCCAGAGTTTAGAAGCCGTTTAGAAAAATGTGGCTTGCGCCCGTTTGGTACGACAAATGGAGATTTGTACTGCAAACTGATGATGTGAATGAGCGAACCGAGTGTTTCTCGCAAAGATAGCCCGAGAAGGTATCAAAGAATATAATTCAGCAGCACAATAGCCATTGTAATAACGATAATACAAAGAAAGAACTGAAACCATCCTTCTATGCTCAAGGGACTGTATGTCAGAAGTTAAGGACGGGTCATTTATAAGCCTAATCGCTCTCTTTTGAATACGATCAACGATATCGACAGCGTATTGGAAGCACTAACCCAGAGGTGAGAATTATATTCCAGATGAGGCCGAATTTGGGTCTTATACAGCAGAAGGAGTTGTCGCGAGGTAAAGTACTGCTTAGATCTGTACAAAAAGCCTATTTTACGAGCAGCTGTTTTGGTAGCTGACAGAAGATGGTCAACCCATGAGAGATTTGAAGATACAGTCATACCCAACAGAGTAATAGAGTCTGAAAACTTAAGAACTGAGCCATTCATACTTACAACAGGAAATGATCGATCTTTTTTGGCGGACATAAGGCAACACTGAGTTTTGTTAGCATTAAATTTAACTAGATTATTGTTTCCCCATTCGAGAATACGTTGAATGTCTTCGTTGATTGAATTTGCCATTTCAGCTTTAATTTCTTGATTTGACATAGAAGGTGGATTATCACTATGAGTAGACTGAGATGAACTACAGTGAAGAGTGCTATCGTCAGCAAAGCAATGGATGGAGTTAGTTGTTAAAGAAATAAGGTCATTTATGTACAGCAGAAAAAGTGTAGGCGTTATAACGGATCCCTGTTGTACACCCGCGTTAATGCTAACTTCTTTTGAAAAAAAGCCATCAACTACGACACGTATTCGTCTTTTATCAAGGACACTAGAAACCCAATTGATGAGCGTATCATTTAACCCAAACGAGGTGAGTTTGGCAAGTAAACACTTATGCCAAACTTGGTCAAATGTCTTTGAGATATCTAAAGCGACTACAACTGTTTCACCGGACTGCTCTACTGTATTGTTCCAAATTTGGGTTACATATGAAAGAAGATCACCTGTTGAACGACTTTGCTTAAACCCATTTTGGTGGTCACTAAGGAGTTTGTTAGTTTCAAGGACTCTTTAAAAAAACTATTATATGGCATCATGAGCTTTCAAAATCACACTCTGGGGTAATTCTGATTGTATAATATACATTTTAATAGATCCAAGCGTCATTGTTACAGTTCACTGCTCGTAACTTGAAAAAAAATCTACGGTTTCGCGCTACACACAGTTCTGATTTGCAATAAGTTAGTTTTTAATTATTTTTCAAAGATCCAAGTGTTATGTCTTCATTTTGTAATAACTCATTATTCATACCTTAGAAAGAAACTGTTTTATGGCGCTACGTGGATTAAACAGAGGTAACAATTTTGCATACTTAATTCACGTTTTGATGTAAATTTCATCGTGTGTTAGAGTACTATATATTTTTGGGAAGTATGACACTATTTAAGATAATTTTAATCATACAGAAGACGACAGGTTTTGAGGTACATTTTATATTTCTTTGAAATACCGTTGTATGACATCCACGATTTTAGATCATTTTTATCACACAATACACATTTTTTTGGTACTAATTAATCTGTTAGTGCCATTAGTACAGTAATTTTAATCGGTTTTTGATTCATGCAATTTTTTTACGATGGGATTTCTCATATTATTTACTTTTTTTTGCAAGGAACAATTTCTTTACGTCCATAAAAATATTTTGAATAAACCCTATTATGTGATTACATTTAACTTATAACAATGCTCAACCTCAAAATCAAAACAATATTCGACTCCTCTTTACAGTGTTACATATTTTCTCACTGAAATCCATTTTATCTCACATTAACATGGATTAATAAATGTTACTAACACATATCTAAATCGTTTTATGATCTAAATAGATGTTTTAGATTTAATTTAATACTAAGACGTTTATTTGTAACGGTTGGTCATTATTTGTACTGTGAATTTCGTAACAGTACATTTATGTTTTTGTTGTAACAATGCAATATCGCAATATGTAATTTGAATTGGAATAATTAATTCCATTTCAAATTTAGTCGATAAAACCAAGAATTCCAGTATCTATCAACGTTTTTTTGCTTATGTAATAACGTATTAATAAACAATTAGTGATTATTAATATTGGCTTTAACGATAATGTTGGATTTGCTTAGTTATATTGTAAAGGGTTGTACAAAGAGCATATGTGCTACAACCCAACCCTACATCCCCTTTTTAAGATTACAACTGCAAGGCATATTCTCAAGAGGTTGAATGTTGCACCTAAATTTACGTGAAGATTTCTCTCACTGATTATTAAATTAATAAATTTACAAAATGTATTATGCTTGGTAATTAGTCGGCTATAGAAAGGTTCAAAGAAAGAGTTTCGTAGGATTAGGCGAAACTGTTTTGAAATTTAGTGTTAAATTTCATTTCTTCAGAGTCAAGAGTAAAGTAAAATTTTCTTACGTAAGACAAATAATCTTATGCCACGAGATGAATCGAAATGAGTACATCCAATAACAAACTATGCCTGACTGATTTTATTTAATTCTATTGTAATTATTATGTAACGACTGACAAAATCACGATTTTTAATCTTAAATTAACTGGTAAAGTAAAATGCATAAATATCCTGATTGTGAACAATAACAATAATTTTAAATACATTTCTAAAGATACGTCCTCATAATGTTTCCTGTTTGAAAAAACATTTAACGTTATTGCAAAAGATTAGTATGCATTCTTTTAACAACTAACTTAATGTGGTCAATAAATCGCATTACATTAATTGAAAAAAACGAAACATAAGTCAATTAGTTATGAAGACCGTCAAGGAACTATTTCCTTTTGTTTATGTCAAGTTACCGACGTTTTCTTAGTTATTACTAGCTAACTAAATTAGTTTTAATGATAAATTAGTTCTTTATGTTCGCTCTTTTGCTTTATCAATATTTTTGGATACAATCTCGCTGCTTCTGCATTAATTACCATTACTACTGGACATTAATAGATTTAATTTGTCGGTTTTTTTTATAACAACAAATTCAAGACTACTAATTCAAGTTAATTGCTCGTCAGCTATTCGTATCTCCAATGTTAGAAACACTATCGAAACCTTAAACCCCTATAACAGTGGAATTAGAGCTTTTAAATGTGAAAGTTATTTTTACTTCTTAAAATCGTGTAAAAAGGCCCTTCGCATAATTTACGGAATAGACTAGTTCTAATTTAATTCTTATGTTATAATGATTTCAGCGTTTTGATGTAATTCAGTATAAAATAACCTCCTGAGGTATATAATCAAACACCATAGGTACATTTTACCGTCACACACCGTTAATTACTCGTACTGCTTATGTAGTTCACACGCCTGATAGAGGGTAGTAGGGTCTTAAAATGTACACACATTAATAAAAGGTTACGTATATTAAAAGCAAAGAATGAGTAAATTAACCTATCCATATGCTGAGGCTCACGGATTATTACATCCCAAAGAGAAGTTGGTTACCATTGATTGCAGAATTTTCGAAAAAGACTTCTTTTCTTGTACACGAGCTTTTAACAAGTTTCAAATACTTTTCGAAGTTTAACCCTCTAACCGCGGGAAGAATTTCTTTTTTTTCATAAAAAATCGCGGGAACATATTTTGTTTTATTTATGTTCGAAATATGAACAGTATAGGGTAGACATAAAGAAAACTTCAAAACACATGAAAAAAGTCAAAATTTTTATTTCCTAGTTTACATAATATGCGGGAAACGCGATTATTGCGTTTGAAATATTTTAAAAAATTTTTTTGTGTATGATATATTTTAAAGCATGGTTCCATACATAATCCCACATTGCATTCATCACACCAAGTTCTGGTCTCTTTTCTTATTTTTTTACCATCTTTATCTTTGTTGGAACAACATACTGCACACCTTCTTCGAGGTTCCTTTTTGATTGGATTTGGGGGAATGTGGGAAATAAAATGTCTTGCTGCCAGTCTTGTTATGCCTGTATCGACTTGATTTTGTCTTGAATTTGGTTGTAGATATTTTTCAAAAATTCCTTCAATAATTTCAATCCTGAAGGACAAAAAAGATTTTGTGGTATTTTTGTTAATTTTTTTATATATTACAAATGCATTGAACAAAGATTTGTCCACAAGATGACGAAATACTTTCTTATAATATTTTTTTTGCTGTTTTCGGGTGGTCTCGTAATAACTCAGTTCCTGGTCAGCTCGATCAACGCCCCCCATTGTGTGATTGTAGTCAATGACCAACTGAGGTTTTATTACTTCTTGACCATTCTTCAGTTTTAGAGTACATGATGATGAATTGTGAACTGTACTCAAAGCACAAACTGTTTTTTTGTCCTGCCATTTCAAAACCGTTACTTTTCCTCTTTGATAAGCTTTTATTTCTCCTTTTTTTACTTTTGTGCTTGCAAAACATGCTGGTAAATCCTTTCTGTTTGCTCTGAGCGTGCCATAAATATCTGTTTTATGTGTTAACAAGTAATCAGCAAGTTCTGGAGACGTATAAAAGTTGTCAACAGTGACACAATATCCTTTGTCTAGTAAAGAATCTATTAGGCATAAAACAGTTTTTGTTGATACAGGATAGTTTTCATATTTTTGCGCGTATAATGTACTCTGACCAACATACAATAAAAAGTTCCAAATATAACCTGATTCGGATTCACATAAAACAATGATTTTATCCCAAATCGGGATCTTTTCATAGGAATGTATTGTTTCCAGCCAAGTCTTCCTTTGAATAACATCAAACTCTCATCTACAGTAATATTTTGTTCTGGAACTAATACTGTCATAAATTTTATGCAGATATTCAATGACTTCATGCAATTTACGTAATTTTGGACAAGGATGTGTATCGGGATTGAAGATCGAATTATCGGTAAAATGCCAGTATTTCATTAGAAGTCTAAATCTGTCGCGAGACATAACTTTTCCGAAAATTGGAACATGAATACATTCTCTTTTTGACCAGTACATTTCTTGCTCAGGCAAGTGAATAATACTTTGCAATAGTAATGTGGCGATAAACACTTGCATTTCTGCATTATCTACATTTACCCACTTCTTTGATTTAGAGTGTCTAGAAGTTGATGCATCTTTTGTCATTTCCTGATTAGCATATCTATTTGTTTCGTTTACTATAATATTTATCAGTTCATCATCAAAAAATACTGCGAAATAATCAAGTGGTGTTGCATTTGCGTCAATGTTTACATTTATTCCAGGTGTTGAAGTGAAAGGGAAGTGTGGCTGGAGCGGGTGGAATATTATTCTGGTCAATTTCAATCCAAATACGTACATTAGAAAAATCTTCCTCTTCTCTATCAGATTCCTCACTGCTGACACACGAAGCTTCATCCAAACTATTAGAATCACTTGAACCTAAATTCACGCTACTATCACTAATTTCAGAACCACTGTCATCAGACACACTAACAGAATAAATTGCACGTTTCCACATTTTCAAAATTCGGAGAAAATTCAGTATATACGTATAACTAATATTGAAAAATGATTATAAATACTACAGTACACTCTTATATAGATAAATAAATGTTAAACATGCATAGACTTGTTGGTACATGAAAGTAAAAGCGCAACTATTAGTCAATGTAATATAACAGTGGTTTCAATTTTACTAGGATACCCCCACTTATTTTATACGCGAGATATTTTAAATTCATTTAGTTCTAACAAAAACCATATTCGACGGGAAATACGCGTCTCCCGATATAAAAATATCTAAAAAATAGATTCGACGTGATAATCGCGTGGCCCGCAAAACTTTACAAAGTAAGCGCAACGCAATTTCTACGTTACCCGCGGCTAGAGTACTGTACTACACTTGGCGAAAACTTTCGCTATCAAAGCTAAAAACACTTAGTTAGAAGATAGTACTAAACAAAGTATACGAAAAAGACGTTTAAATTAGAACTTGTCTACAATATGCATTCCGGACCTTTAAAATTAAATATATTTCTGCGGGTTATTATAGACAACAAACTCGATTTTAAAAATCACATTACTTGTATATTTGATGATGTCTTCAAACTGTTGGGGTTGTAGAAATTGTTCATGTTTCTCAAATCCCATCTTGTTACCTATTTACTTTGCACTTGTGAGGTCTGAACTCGAGTTGTGTCAATAATGGAATTGAACATGATATTGTTTTAAATACATATTCATTACTTTCACTTGATGAGAGACTTCGGATATCAAGTAATAAATTTCTTTTCAATATTTTGGGTCACTATCTTTTGGCTGGTATTAATTTTTATCTTTCGTGATTTTCTTCAAGTGCTTTGAGAACTTTACTCTTCCTCAAATGAAAACAAATATGTTGTTCTAGCCTATTTATGCTATGTATCGCCTAATTAATCCTGTTTCCAACTACTGTGGTATAAATTATTCCCTCTTAACGCCATATGAAGTGTAATAACGAATATGTAATCGTCATCGCCGTCGTCATCGTCATCGCCATCGCCATCGCCATCGCCATCATCATCGTCATCGTCATCATTACTGTTATCGTTATTGAATACACATTTAGTTCTTTAACTAACATCAACACAGAAAAGTTATAAAATCGCAGACAGATCGAAATCAACAAGTAAATACGCAAGAAGTGATAACAATAAGTATGATACGTATTACAGCTAGAGTATAGAATCTTTAACAATTTAAATCTTTTCAATTCGAGTAACTACACACATTGAACACCTGTTAATCGTGCTGATGGAGATGTGAGAATAATGCAGTAGTACGAGGACGATTAAGATCATTTACAGAGACACTACAATAAGTGTTTTGTTGAAATTCCTTCAAATTTGGATTCGAAGACGGAGAAGTAGCTGAAAATAATTAAATAATTTAGGGTACATACGTGGTTGGCTCAGATAATATTCTGAAGGTCAGTAGAAGTAATGGAGAAAACGATATAACTACACTGTGTTTTTGTTTGTAGTAATACTTTATTATTATTAAATCTATGCATTAATGGAATATGATAGTCACATTTTAAATGACGAATCGGAATATGATATCAAAGATAACGTTCCTCTTTCACTGATGCTCTGCAAGTATTCTCTCGGCCAAATGATTATCCTAGCATAAAAAAAGATGCTACATTTAGAGAAACCGAGAGAACACAAATTGAAGCTCAATGTTTTTCTATTATTGTTTCTTGAGCAGATTGTAGGTCAATGGTTACAAGGTATGTATATATCTTCTGCTATGTCGATAAATAGAATTGAATGGTTTCTAAAAAATTTGCATGTGACGCATGTCACGTCCGTGGAAGTCTCGACTATACAAAATTCGACGACTAGTCGATACGCTGTCTGCAACATTCAAATCTACACTACTCTATTGACGAGTCTATTATTCCATTCAATGGCAGCTTTAGTCTAAAGCAATATATGTCTGCCTGATAAGCCATCTAAACGCGTATAAAAGGTGTACACGTGGGCTGACTGCTGTGGATATGTTTTATAGTTCCAAATTTATGAAGGAACACGGGACAATATTAGTGGGAAGAATCTCGGGTACTGTGCAGTAGAGGAGTTCATGCCGCCGTGTACTTTCATAATTATTTCAGCTCAGTAGAGCTCTTGGTTTACTTGCAGGAAATCCAGATCAAAAAATATTTTTTCAAAGCTTTCACAGATGATAAAAATTTGATTAGAAGTGTGCTTGAATTGCGATCAACGAAAATAGGAATCACGGCGACTACATGGATGGCCAAACATAAGATTTGCGTGATTCTAGAATAAAAATATTAGTAAATAGAAAAGACACAAACTTACTAATTTTTGAAAAAGTAAGGGTTTATATTCTATAGGAAGATATAGCCATGCCAAATTGTTAACGTTTACTTCAAAAGTTCTACCTCGTATTCATTATCTAATATGAAAATATACATTTTATCAAGCAAATATATTACAAAGTTTTAAAATGAAATTATTTCAATGTACTATTTTTTATCGATTTGTGTGCAAATAAAGTAATAACTCTAGACTAGTTATTGGTAACAGAGAACCTGAAAATGTTGTTTAATTGATATTAAACTAAAACTATAAAATAAAAATAAGTTATTTAAATCTTTAATTACGCGTTGAATGTTATACACATGTAAAACATCTCAAGTTGTTTTATTGGTCAGTTTATGTATTAAAGAGGCATTATAAACACAGTGTCCGAGTTAACGCGCTGTTAAATTTACTATGGACACGTAAAATTTATAGCGGTAACCTAAAGGATAATAATCAAGAAAATATGTTAATTACTTTAATTCACTATTTATTCTATATAAGTTGCATTCCACTATCTAGTACATAAATACACAAAAAAATTCTAATGCATTTTAGAGTTTCAAATGTATTTGCAGACGTTACTACAACTTAGATTAGAGCTTAAAATAGGAGTCGTTAGAAAGAAGAAAACCTCTTAAGTTTAGTAAGTAAATGTGTTTAAAGCGTGATGTCTCCATTCGAACTTATGTAAATTATGACTGTACTTAAAGAGATATTGGTCACAAAGCAGTCATTAACGCAAACACGTTTTCTCGGCATAATTAGAAAACACTTTTTGAATTTCTTTATCTAAACAATCTATTATTGATAGAGCGGTTTAATATTAAGCTAAATTGAACATAAATATGTGGTACCTCGTTTAGTGTAGCGTAAATAAGTGGGATAAAAGTCGAAAAAGGTGGCAGACCACACTTGCTTCCACTTAAACTTGCTTTCATGTAATTCCGTTTAAACCTAAAATAGTATTAATAATCCCGCGACGTCATTAAGAAAAAAGGGGTAAGTTAAAGGTTACACACATATACACACTACTTATTTAATCTATTTTCTTTAGATCTGTTTGACTGAATTCAATTAAATTGTTATTTATAATGCTTATCTTTTGTGTATTAGATCGTGCATCTTTATCTATCATTTATATAAATTTAAACGATTTGATAACAATTACAGTTATGACAATGATAATAGCATCAAAAATTAATTGAGACGTAAAAATAAATTTATGAAATATAAAAATGGATATTAATACAACAGTTTGATAAACGTATTTAAAATCCAACGTGGAGTTTAATTTTATTTTAGTAAAGAATAGCTAGACCTTTAATACATTAAATAGTATTAAACTGCCTTGAAAATGACCAGTCAGAATACCTTAGAACGGATACACGCTAACAGAAAAATGTTTTGTTAATAAAAATATAGTTATAAAGCTTTCTGATCGTGTTTTTTCAGATGATGCTAGTGAAGCACTTCCTAAAGCTAGAAATTTTGCGGTAACACCAAGATACCGTTTAATGTAATAGTTTTCAATGTTGAGAATTCTATTAAATTTATATCTTTTGATGCTGTGAATGAAGTTAGATATAAAACCGGTAACATAATCGGCAAAGCCTCCAAAGGGTAATTTATTCATTCGTCAAAGCCGTTCTTTATTAGATCCTAAACGCAATGACAATATAATATTATTAAATATTATACAAGGTGCGCCATGAAAACGGGCGATTTTGAATGTCATTTTAATAGTAAACTTCAAATAATTAGAGGCTGCTGTTACTTTTAGGTTATTGTCAGTTTAACAGCATTTTGTCAAAATGCAACAGTGGTCAGCTGAACACCGTTCTTTTGCCGTAAGAGCACTCCACAAAAGTAATAGTTACGTAGGAGTTCAGAGAATGTTTCGCATGCTATCAAAATTTGGGTTAAACATTTTGAAGATACAGCTTCATCGCTCAAACGGAAGCCCCACCGGAGATTGAATCCAGTGAGAACACCGCAAACCATTCAGAGAGTCAGGGAAGTTATGGTAAGAAGTCCACAACGTTCTGCACGGCGTCACTCAATTTCGTTGGGAATTTCAGCGACAACCTTAAGAAGAATTTTACACAAGGACTTGCACTTTAAACCATATAAAATTCAGATTGTGCAAGAATTAGAACCAAATGACTTCATAAGTCGTAATTTGTTAAACCATATTAACAATAATGCAAATTTTATTGACAATGTGATTATGAGTGATGTAGCTCATTTTCATCTCTCAGGATTCGTAAACAAGCAGAATTTTCGATACTGGACACATGAAAACTCCAGAGTTCTTCATCAAAAACCATTACATAGTACAACAGTGACAGTATGGTGTGCAATTTCGTCCTTTGGAGTAATTGGTCCATTTTTCTTCGAAGATGACAATGGAAATGCAGTGACAGTTACATCAGGCCGTTATGTTGGAATGATCGAGACATTTCTAAGACCTAGGCTAGCGTTACTTCCACAGATAAATGTCGACATATGGTTTCAGCAAGACGGGGAAACTGCACACACTGCCAGAATATCTATAGAAGCCCTAAACCGACTGTTTCCCGATCACATCATTTCTAAGAATGAAAACATTCCTTGGCCAGCGAGATCTCCGGATTTGTCGGCGTGTGATTTTTTTTCTGTGGGGCTGCTTAAAGACTAAAGTTTTCGCAGATCGCCCACAGAACATTGATGAACTGAAGTTAAGAATTCGAGAAGAAATCAACCGGATACCTGTTGAAATGTTATGCATAGCTTGCCTCTACGTTTGGAAGAATGTTTGCATAGAAATGGTGGACATCTCATAAACGTTATTTTTAAGAAATAAAATGCTATTTTATATAGGTTAACGTGAAATAGTTTTTAATTTTCTTAATAAAATGATTTAGTTATTTTTTATGTCTTACAAATCGCCCGTTTCCGTGGCGCACCTTGTATTATCAGATAAAAGTAATGCAAAGGTTAATTTATATATGAATGACAAAAACATTGCTGTTGGAAGCACAAATTTATCGTGAACGACCAAAATTCTATAAAAACTACATGGTTTACCAGAAATCCATAAACCTACCTTTAAAGCCTATTGTTAGTGCACTTACTTCTTCTGCATACAATCTTGCAAAACATTTTACATTTTTGTTACAACCTTATGTATAAAACATTCCATTATGTCCGATTTCATTGAAAAAATACATAATTCCTAAATTTGAGACCGTAATATAATGATCAGTTTTCCTGTGGTTTCACTTCTTACAAAAGTTCCTCTAAAAAAACTATTTATCATATTTTTCCAAAAGACATAATAATTGTATTTCAGAACTGTCTTATAAATATTGATTTTCAGTGGAATAATGCGTTCTATGAACAGCTAAACGATGTAGCAATGGGTAGTCCTCTAGTCCCCTTGTGGTTAATGTTTACATGGAAAAATTTTAAACATTAGCTTTGCAAAATGCACCTAAGCAACCTTTAGTTTGATATAGAGATGTAAATGATACTTTTGTTATTTCGAGACAGAGCAAAAGCACTAAATAAATGTTTAATATGTATAAATGCTATTCATCTAAGCATTCAGGTTACCATAGAGAAGGAAACTAACGAAAGTTTACCGTTTCTAGACGTACTAATACCAAAAACTAATAATTAACTCTTTTAAGGTTTACCGAAAACCTACGCACACTGGTAGATACCTTCATAAATTATCAAACCACCATCCACGTCAAACAAATTTGTAATTAAATTTCTCATCTTGAATTTTTGAAAGAAGAATATAAACATGTAAACATACTAATAATGTTATGTTGGTACTACTTTTCTTCCATTTATAACTAATGTTACAAACAAAATTGCAAAATTCTAATTGATCGTCTCATTAGGACTGTTTTTAAACCTACAAAAAAGATCTTAAAGCTGTTTCAAATCCATTGTGGTCTTCCGGAGTTGTCTTGTTCTGGTGAAAAAGTATACTATGGAACCACAAAACGTAGCTTTGAAACTATACGTAAAAAAACATGTAAGATTTTGAAGATTGGGCCAACCAGAGAACTCTGCGATACGTCTTAATTTTAACTTTTCATATGTCTAGGTTTTCTGCTGTGTTTTTTCCTAGACCTTGAAGTAAATCCTTTACTAATATACATATTATATAATATATACATAATCGTGAAAGTTTACATCTTTATACATTGTGATTTTTTTTATGAAAATTTAATTTTGCACTTAGTTAAATATTTTTTGGAATAAATCATTTTTATAAATGGTTAAGTACTGTCAATTACAGTTACTGACGTCAGTTATAGAGGTTTAAAGGTCAAACGTGGGAGGTATGTGTACCACATGCCAGCCGGGGAGGTACAACCACATTTACCATGGGCTCCTTTATACTGGGTCTCCGATTTTCTGAGCTCGGTAAGGGCCGCCGGTCACCTTTTCTTCATCCTTAATTTATTCACATCCTTATTCTTCTTTCTCGCCCTCGCTGTCTTCGGATTGAAAGTCCAAAATTAAAAGTTACAAAAAAGATGGCTGTGGTTTCTAGGGTAAATGCCGGACGTAAAATCCTGCCCCATTCCGAGAGGGCAGGGCCCTAGCGACCTCGGTCATCGAAAGTACTAACTTTCTGATCCACTATTGCAGGTCTAATCTTAATGCTATTCACCAACATCTTGAACAATTACAACCTCACATTTTTTTTTCTATCTGAAACACAAGTCTCCTCTGAAAGCTCCGATTCACCCGACTTGTAATATCCGCAATACAACCTTCACTCTAACTTTCGATATAAAGGAGGCGTATATGTCTATATCGAGGACAGCATTCCTTGCAAGAGGATTTCCTCCTTGGAAAATAAAAATTTCGACGTGATTTGGTTTAAACATTCTGGTCCTAAATTTGTAAAATTTTACTGTTGCATTTATAGGTCTCGTAATGACAGTAACTTTGAAGACTTCTTCGATTACCTTAGTTTGAAAGTTGACTATCTTCTGTCTCAGTTTCCATCTTCCGATATTTTAATTGTAGAAGATTTTAATGTTCATAACTCTAATTGGCTTCAATTTTCATCTACTACTAATCCAGCTAGTCATAGTGCAGAAACATTTGCTATTGCTCGTGATCTCACACAAATGATTTCTGAACGCACAAGAATCCCTGATAACCCTAGCCATACTCCACATCTTCTAGATCTCTTTCTTACATCAAACCCATTTGTTTATAAAACTTCCGTTCTTTCTCCTCTAGGTCTATCTGACCATTGTCTAATTCAAATAATTTCTACTCTCTCTAATTCTGCTGTTGTTCGCAACACTAATAGAACCTTGTGGTGTTTTACGTCAGATGGAGTGATTTACGAGACTTCTTTGCAACCTTTCCATGGCGTGAATATTGTTTTAAGTCTTCCTCTTCTTCGGACATTGCTCTTACAGTATCTGAAGCCTCTTCATGAGCATGGATTTATACATTCCCAAAAAACAGAATGGTATAGGTCATTCATGTTCCCAACTCTGGTTCAATAAGGCATGTGCTGATGCAATATCTTTGAAAAATAAATCTTATATTAAATGGAAATCTAATAAAACGGTCGAGAGTCATGCATAATACGTTGGTGCTAGAAATATCTGCAAAAGTGTCATCACTAAAGCTAAACAATTGTTTGAACAAGGAAAATGCAATGAACTAGCTACATCTCCTTTGTGCAGTCATAAATTTTGGTCTTTAGCTAAAACCATTAGTAAAAACTTTCGTACATTTTCATTTCCCCCTCCTGACATCTTTGGATGGATCTGTAGTTGCTGATTCCGTCCACAAAGCCAATGTTTTGATTTAGTTGCATCAAACTCGTGTCTCAATGATTCTGGAAAAGATGTGTCCTAGTCAACTGTTCTTCATACGCTGTGAAACCGATTCATTTTCGCTACAAGCTCCTAGAATCGATTATCAGTAGGCTTGATCTCAATAACGCGACTGGCCCAGACGGTATCCCAGCTATTGTCTTAAAGAAATATTGCCCCGAAATAGTACCAGTCCTATCTAATCTCTATTCTATCTCTATGTCTTCTAGAGAATTTCCTTCATTGTGAAAGTTAGTAAATGTTCAACCTATTCCCAAAAAGGCGATAAGATCGATCTCTCAAACTACCGACCAATTGCCATCACTTCCATTTTGTCTAAAATCATGGAGAAAGCCATTAGTAAAAACTTTTGTACAACTTCATTCGCCCCCCCCCTGATATCTTTGGACGGATCTGTAGTTGCTGATTATGTCCACAAAGCCAATGTTTTGTAGATTTAGTTGCATTAAACTCGTGTCTCAATGATTCTGGAAAAGATGTGTCTTGGTCAAGTGTTCTTCGTACGCTGTGAAACCGATTCATTTTCGCTACAAGCTGCTAGAATCGATTATCAGTAGGCTTGATCTCAATAACGCGACTGGCCCAGACGGTATCCCAGCTATTGTCTTAAAGAAATGTTGCCCCGAACTAGTACCAGTCCTATCTAATCTCTATTCTATCTCTATGTCTTCTAGAGAATTTTCTTCATCATGGAAGTTAGTAAATGTTCAACCTATTCCCAAAAAAGGCGATAAGACCGATCCCTCAAACTACCGACCAATTGCCATCACTTCCATTTTGTCTAAAATCATGGAGAAAGCCATCAATTAGCAACTGATCTCGTTCCTGCAAACTAACAAATCCATTAGTGACCACTAATATGGATTTAGGAGAGTCGTTCAACAGGTGATCTTCTTTTATATGTGACCCAAGTTGGAATAACACATTAGAACAATCCGGTGAAACAATTGTAGTCGCTTTAGATATCTCAAAGGCATTTGACCAAGTTTGGCATAAATGTTTACTTGCCAAACTCACCTCGTTTGGGTTAAATAATACGCTAATCAACTGGGTTTCTAGTTTCTTTGATAAAAGACGAACACGTGTCGTAGTTGATGGCTGTTTTTCAAAAGAAGTTACCGTTAACGCGGGTGTGCCATAAAGATTAGTTATAACGCCTGTACTTTTCCTGCTCTACATAAATGACTTTATTTCTTCAACAACTAATCCGATCCGTTGCTTTGCTGACGACAGCACTATCATTGTAGTTTATCTCAGTGTACTCATAATGGTAATCTAACTTCTATGTATCAAGACATTAAAGCTGAAATGACAAAATGACAAAACCAATATGTAGAAAACAAGACAGTAACATTTGAACGGCATACAACAAAATACAATCCATCTTTTGCGAACTCTGGGGCGTGTGAAGTTAGTCCACCGACATAAACATTTAACAGTTCTGATTAAAGCTCCAGCTTTCTTTGAGTGAGTTTTGAAGTTGTTTATTATATGTTTAAATGTTTCCGACGACTAACGGTTCCAAAGGTATGAAGAATAGGTTCCCACTCGATTTTAAGATGAAATAATGGTGAACAACTAATTTACTTTGATTTTGCGTGTATAGTTCCTGTATACAAAAAATTTGTTTCGTCAAAATTACTGATCGTAAAAACATTTTTTTTTCAGCGTGGAAAAGTAACTTTGAAAAGGTAGAGTTCCAGTAGTTTTATCACAAATTCCAGGTAGATTTTGAAGAAAACCATTATAAATGAAAGCAACCCGATCGCGTATTAAGGAGTGATATAACTTTAAACAGCATTGATTCAAAGATTGCGAGTTCTGGTAGTTCTGGAGTAATTTCTAACTAGCATCCTCAGAGTTCCAAAAGAAACGATTATAGCCTAAAGCAATCAGATCAGATTTTTTGAGAGTTCCAGTAGGTCTTACAGGTTTCTAGATAGGATTCTTAGAGTTCTATAAAAAAACTATTGTAGAAGAAAACGATCGTATTACGTATTAAAAAGTTATAGAAGTTCAAGCAACATTATTTCAAAATATTTCGAAGTTCTGCAACAATTAGTTTTTGAGAGTTCTAGTAATTACGGTATGAGTTCTATGAGTTTAATTGACAATTGAATCGCTTTCGTCCATAGTAGTTTAGTTTGGAACCTTAACAATTCTACTTACTGATGTTTTTAGAGAACGGGGGATACTACCTAGACTCCGTCCCAAAACTACTGAAACTATCAAAAGATAATTTTCTTCCGTACTTGGACAAACTTTAAATCCACGTTGTTTAAGGTTGAATAAATTTTTAATGCGCGATCTAATCACTTTTGGCTATAATATTTAGTTTTAGAACTCTAAGGGCAAATGCTTCCATCCTTGGTTAACGTAGGTTAAACGTAAGAGACGGATAATATTCAGAGCGACAATTGTCAGTTATAACATTGTGAACTAACCAGCGGTTAGTTATGTTAATCGATATCTTAAGAATACCAGCTAGAACACATGCCAAAACTTGTTGAACCCGCAAAATACTGTCCAAATTTCGAATCATCCATAAGTTTTAAATTCGTGATTAGATTTGTGGAATATTTCCTACTATTTTCAAAAATACTCTTTCAAGCTTGCGTTTTTACTATTATTTTTGCATTATGTATGAAGATGTAATAATTAATTGCTACGATCACAAAATCGAGAATTTTTTTATATATCAGGAATTCTAGTTCACACAAAATCAAGGTATATGAACTATTGCATAACTGTTCGATCTTAAGATCGAGCGTCAAGTTACAACTTATTCCGCAGACTTAAATTTGGAACGTCAATCACCGCAACTCCTTAAACATATCATATAGAACTCCAAAACTATTCAAAAGAAATCTATAACTGCGAAATGTTCATGTCAGGGTGTTAACATACTTACCAATAAAACCAAATATTCGCAAACGTTATATCACGCGTAATGAGAATTTCTCTCATCCGTTAACCGACCTTACTTCAAACAGGTCTTGTACAGAACTAATTTATTTATTGCTGCCCTCCAAGTGACAATCCCCCCCCCCCCAATCAAGCATTGCTGCAGGCATTCCTAGATGCACAAAGTCGTCACACATACACGTAAAATTTGATGGATTTGAAAACAAAAAAGTGAGAGATTCCCGTACTATGCGTGCGATTAAGGACTTAAAATGCACGGTTTTTAGTTCGAGCTACGCAAAAAAAACATCAGCACCGTTGAGTCAAAAGCAAGGCGTGCTATTAATTCAAAAAATGCCTTCTTACTGCAAATATAGTACTGTAATTGTGTATAGATACAATTTATCTTCAAATACACGGTTTATAAACCTAAAAGATAAGTATTTGTAATTATGAGTTTATATCGGTCAAATTCCGATAAATAATAATTCATAGTCGTTACGAAATAAATCTAAGCAAAAACAACATAAAGAGAACAAGGCAATAACATAGCGACAGCGTATAACTGTTATCAATGCCAAACGGGCCCAAAAGATGTGGCTTCGCCCAAGTAAACTACTAACATCAAATACTGACATCATAGTCTTGCTATAACATTTCATAATAAACATATGCAAAAACCGTTTAAATATCATATTATTTACTTGTTGCCTCGATGGAAGGATGTTTTTCAGTTTTCCCTCTAGCGCGTCAAAGTAAGTAGTAAATAAGTACTAGCGCGTGCATGGCAACTCCCCTGGAGGGATGCTTCTAACGGAACTAAGGAACTGTGTAAACTGTATTTAAAAAAAATGAACCTAAGGTAACCAAACAATTGACAATTACTTCAAAGTTATGTTGTGACTATATCAAATATTGTAGTTTAAAATTTGATGTATTTTCGCAATCCAAAAGTTAAATGATTTTCTTAATCAAAATGAAAAAGTTTTGGGTATCGTCATCAGGAAAAAAGACAAACCTTTGATTAATAAATTTTAATGTAAAAGAAATTTATAAGACATGAAAATACGAAGAATAAGATCGTTATAATAATTACATATATTTAAAAGCCTACGTAAGGATTAAAAACTACATCTTTAGTATATTAAAGGTTATTTATTACACCGCCTTGAAAATGACAAGCCACACAATTAATTCAAATTTAATTCTAACTATACATGTAAAACTATTACGAGGCTGATTCAAACATCAGATGTAACGTTTTGGCTGTTTTTAATTAGAAGTTGTTAAAACCTATTTAATGGGAACGAACATGATTATTAGCTTACCTTCATAAAATTTCCATCTGCATCGATAGTTATGCACAAATTTTGAAGTTTACGTTTTCAGTGATATTTCATACATTATCATCGTCACATTTCATATACACATATTCTGCGTATAAATATTTTATAAAGTGAGACGACAAACAAGTTATTTTTGTATTAGGTGCATGAAATCCCGGAGTTTTTGGGGCCAGACCTAAGGTCGAGAGCAAATGCATTGACAAAAACTAGATTTCGACCACTAAATACAAACAATATTCAGTAAAAATTTTTAAAACGATTTGAGAGGTTCTACAACTAAGTTTTAAACTGGGTACCTTTGCATTTGTTACTAAGCAAGTCATTAAAAAAACACGGTTATTTACGTACGCTATTTTCATAATCTGAATTATTTCGCTTTTGTATTGCCATTTATGATTAAATGGGAAGTGATAGTAGTAAGAGTGAAATTAGAAGCCCTTTAAACTGAAAATTCTGCAATACACAGTTTTTTAGCGACCGAATGGAAACGATTTATTGAAGCCTCAAAGATTGGTGCATCACTAAAAAATAGAAGAAAGGAAATTTTGGATAATGCATTCCTGACGTATTTAGAAGAGACATCAAGAATACTCAAATCTTCAACAATGTGGTTAATGTTCTCTTCATTAAACTCTTCATTACACATTTTTGAAAAATGGCGCAAGGTAAGCAGGAGGAAACATTAGTTCGTGATAAAGTGTTTAAATACTGCCAAACAAAAGCAATTACACTAGTATTGTGTATAAAGTGCTTTAGCATGTTGTTACACGATCAAACTGCACTAGGCGTCGTGTAGGCCTACCGAGGTAAGCGGGATGCCAAGCCAACTGCAGTGGAAATGTGCGGGGTCGATATAAGACAAAATGATTGAAATTTAGTTTCAAACACCTTATACTTACCATAAATCAACAAACAACAACATTCAATCTCGGAAAAATTGTCTCTAGGGGTCACCACAATATTAAATTTTTCTTAAATAAATAGTCCTAGTCGAGGGATTCAGCTAATCCTACCTGCCTGTGGAAGCTAGAACTGTAGCCTACTCAATAAAACCATACACAACTCAAGTTCAATCTCACTTTCACTTTAACAGAGTATGTTAAATTTCGTGTCAGAAACCTTAATGCACATCGTTCAATTTTGAAAATCTTCCCTTAATAATAAATTTATCCAAAGCTTAAATAAAATATTTTAGCATGCGAGTCGTCGTAAACTTATTGATCGCACCCTGTATATTCATAAAATTACAGTAATAAAACCTTATCTGGTTACTTTCTAATTTACCCTCGTATACACATAGATTAGTATTTATAACTGTCATAAAAATTCTGAAGTAAATAGATATCACCCCATTTACAAAAATAATACTTCGATCTTTTAATTTTTAACCACAACAACGTTAATTCGTATTTAAAAATTCTAAAAACGTAATGATCAGTGCGTTGTTCATAAATCAGATATCTTCTATCAAATAATATTTCAACACTTTCTCTTTAAAATTTATTTATACAATCACCAGCATGAATAAATTGTAATAATTCAAATCTGAAATTTCAGCTTAATAAATATCTTGTTATCAGTATTATGTATTTAATGACTGTTAATGAATGCAAAATAAGTAAATTTTGTAATCGATCTGACTCAAAATAAGCAAGTCTCAGATCAATCATAAAACCATCAAAATATTGATTACTCTAAAACTGTAATCCTTTATGAAATTTTACACAAAGAAACAATAAATTCTTATAACATTGGTTCTCTTTTAATCACATCACATCACGTCACGTCACGTCACGCCACGCCACGCCACGTCACGCCACGTCACGTCACGTCACGTCACGTCACGCCACGCCACGCCACGTCACGTCACGTCACGTCACGTCACGTCACGTCACGTCAAGTCACGTCAAGTCACGTCAAGTCACGTCAAGTCACGTCAAGTCACGTCAAGTCACGTCAAGTCACGTCAAGTCACGTCAAGTCACGTCACGTCACGTCACGTCACGTCACGTCACGTCACGTCACGTCACGTCACGTCACGTCACGTCACGTCACGTCACGTCACGTCACGTCACGTCACGTCACGTCACGTCACATCACATCACATCACATCACATCACATCACATCACATCACATCACATCACATCACATCACATCACATCACATCACATCACATCACATCACATCACATCACATCAACATCACATCACATCACATCACATCACATCACATCACATCACATCACATCACATCACATCACATCACATCACATCACATCACATCACATCACATCACATCACATCACATCACATCACATCACATCACATCACATCACATCACATCACATCACATCACATCACATCACATCACATCACATCACATCACATCACATCACATCACAAATATGATTCAATACTGAAAAACTCACTAGTATTTTTTAAATTCACAAATTAATCCTTTCATTTGTAAATGTTTAAATACTTCATCTCCAAAATGGGTTTTTGCAAACACTAATTATTTACAAATAAAAACAAGCACAAATCGCGCGCGACCACCCCTTAAGTATAGCTTTTTGCCGAGCGTCTCTCCCTTACATACCTGCGTTCGCCGTCATATTTTCCGCTAAAATCACAATCAACCTATCCCAAAGCAGCTCTCCACTGCGCGTTCTTGCCGAGTAGAAAGTCTGAAACGGAACTAACCCAGCCAGTACGAGAAAAACGCAGCCATCTAGAATTTCTTCAAAAACTTACTCACAATTGTTCGAAAAGACCCTAATTCACATTCAAATTCACCAAATATACCGTACAGATCTATATTCAATCTTTTATTAAAGTCTTACATACGCGCGATTTTTCCTTCCGGACAATTTAGCAAATGCTAACACCATTTGTCCTTGCATGCATTCTATTTTTTTATTGCGCAATGTTACGACGTGTATACAAGCAAAAACACTTTAACACAATATCAACATATCATAAATTCACTCAATTGCAAATTTACAACAATTTTAATACCGCAGTCCACAGCACACAGTGGAAAATTCCGGTAGCACTTAACCATTATCGTCTCAATAGGGGTTTTACCAAAACATTATTTCTCAATCAAATTTAATACTTCCAACTCAAAAATCTTCATACAACATTTAAATACTCTTTTACATGATACACAATGCTCTACTAAAATTCCAGTGGCGTAACAATTATACTAATTTACATTCTGTACACAAAAAAAAAATTCTCGTAACCCACATTCATCTACCATCCAAAATACGTTCCACGCACAACACAAGACTGCATATACCCATTGCGTCAAAATAATCTTACAACGTATCATACCAGTTGTAATTTATTCTCCGTGATAGTAGATACACTATATTGGAATTGTCAATGTAAATGGAACAAGCTAAACAATTTCTTAGCTACACAGAATAAAATGCATATTACATACACAAATGTACATATTAAAATCAAACAGATATGTGACCATAAATTCATCAACAGAATAAAATACTTTACTTTTTACGTATTTTGTAATTTTCAATTTTTGTTCTTTCACAGGCATCTCTCATATATTAACTGACAATTTGTTAAACACTTTTATGCCATAATAGTTGCTACTATTTTGAGCAGAAGGCTCACGTATGATCTTATGCTCATGTAATTGACTGAAAGGCTAATGAATGAATCAAATTTTGTTCTACATACAACATGCAATTGAGTATGTACACTCATGGAATAGTTAAAATTTCCAATTCAATAAATGTTTTCTTACAGCATTCTCTGTAACCTAATTTACAAATAATTTGTAAGACGCGCCTTTGCATCCTAAAAACTCTTCTAAGATTATTAGAGTGACCCCAAGCGATAGTTGCATAGCGCATAATAGAGCGGTTGCAACCTCGTGAGATACTTTTGACAAAGATCTTAGGGAAAAACACACTTGAGTTAATTTAGTGGTAACGTACTTACAATGCTCTGACCAACTTAATTTAGGATCAATCATAATTTCCAAAAATTTACTTTATTAGGATTTTTATAATCGACGGGAGTATTTTTTAATGTAAAAACACATGTTTCCGTTTCAAAATTATTTACACTTAGTCTATTATCAATTATCCAATCGTGTATACTTTTAAAATAGATCTGATACTTAATATTTCCTATCTCAGTTGAACTATTACATCTTCTTAGACAACTTATATCATAAGCATTGTATTATTAGAAACACAACGAAGTGAAGTTTGTATCAAGAAAGGAGATAGTGTGTTGTGAGAAAACCAAATAACCTCAAACAGAAGCTACGCGCGTATGCTAGAAAGAGAAGTTTAACTACTAAAAGCACAAAGATCTAGTAATAAATGAAAAAGATGACATCATCTTTTACAAGATAAGATTCAATCACTAAATGGGAAGGATAAAGGCAGGAAGGCAATACAGGAAGTTCGTATCAGCGGTAATCTGCAGGCAGACTGAGGCAACTTCATGAAAAATTATGCGAATTAGATGAATTAGGTTTTTATCGTCCCAAGTAGAAGCAGGATGCGAAAATTCTGCAAGATTATAGACTTGGCGGAGTTAAACATTGCAATCTCAAAAGTTTAATCACTTCGGTAAATCCTCTGACAGGAAGGAACTCTGCTAAGAATGCGATTCAGATAAATACACAACTAGAAGCTGTACTAATTCTATTAAACCTTGTCCCAATTGCACGGAATCCAATAAAAGAATCAAATCCACCTTTGCTGTTGATCATTCCTCATTTGACAAGTACTGTGAAATGATAAAAAACACATACTGCCAGTGCAGAAAAAAAAAGTAATAGTACACAGGAATAGCAATCACACAGCAAAATAAGCTACCCTAGTTAGTTAGGTATTTACTACCAGAACGTGCATGGGCTAAACTTTAAAATGAACCCGTTATATCAAGTGACCACTAGTAGAGAGTTTAACATCATACTAAGGAAATGTTTGAATGAAACAGATAATGATCACTGATTGATGATACATAATAATATATGTTTTATGCTCAGATAGCTCTAATATTTGGAACTGCTTGAACAATGCAACTAAATTAACAATAGGTAATATAGAAGGCCGAAGCACAGTTTTCGAACCACAGATACCTAATTCAAAAATTCACGCAGAAAAATGTTCACCGTTAGTCATTTGGAGTACATCAAAATATATAACAGCTATGCTTCTCTTCGTCCACGTAACGCTTCAAGAAATTGCTTTTTTTTACAAATATACGAAGAGAAAATGTGTGAACCAAGTAAAATAGCAAACTTTCTTCATCTGTCAGATGGATGTCGACCACGGTGACATAACGTTAAGTAGTAAAAACTGAAACACTACAATATTTGCTCAAATTCTGTTCCTTCACCAGCTAAGCATTCATCAGCACGCCTCGCTGTTGCTTGAACGGTGTTATGTAATATCTGCGGTGTTATTTGTTGCATCGGTTGAAGCATAAAACCGTATATTTCAAGCGGTTAAGGTAGCCATTTATAATCATTTTTCGGCAGCCTAACAATATCCCTAAACCCTCCCAGTGTTCCTCAGTGCTTTAGCACGTTAGGAATCTTAGCCTGTTCGGGAATACTATAAGTAAAAAGAAATAATAATAACGCCGCAGATCATACGTAATACTATTCAAGCAATAGCAAGGGTTGCCAAAACATGTTTAACTGCTAACTAAAAACACTCTACATACCATAAAATTTAATAAAATAAAAAGGATCGCGACAGCCAACCATCTACCCAAAAAAATAATACGAGAATTCAATGCAATCGAAATAAAAAAGTCTCAGCATAAGAGATGATGGACAAACGTTACCTAATACAGGTAAACTACCGCTAAACAAAGACAGATCAATGCAGAAGAAGAAGAAAAGCGTGAAGGAAAAAGTGCAGACATTGCAGAATATAAATACCCGAAAAGAACCCAGAATTTTTATTAAACGCCCGTATTTCCTATTTAACACGTCACAAAAATATTTTTATAAATGCGGTTTACATAACTAAGGTTTTAGATTGAGCTTCGGTATTCATTTTTTGCAGAGGTTATCCCAAAGATTGAAGTTCGTCTTTGTGTAACTAATTAGATTACGTTCAAAAACGTATGATTTCCAATTGAGTCTGCAGGACTCTTCTAACCGAACACCTTCAATTGCTTACACTGCAATGATACTGGCAGTGCATTATCGTTGAATGGAGGTCGATGAGCTTCGAACAATAGTCATACTAAATAAAAAGAGAGTTACTTTACTAACAGTGACAAATAATATGAGTTGGCTTTATAACTTCTGATTTAACCAACCCATAGAATGTGTTAAACAAATTATGCAAGAAATCTTATTCTCTTTTAAATGCAGATTGTTGTTTACACGGTTATTTCTGTAGTTTAAAAAATTTCAATTGTTTTATTCTTTCTGCTAGACGCTTTATTTATAAAATATTTGACGCCTTAATTACCGTTTAGATTCTGCACGAACCCTATATTTTGTTATTGTTCCAAATGCATTAGGGGTCGTTAGTTCAGTTTCAGGACTTAAAAGGCGTGGTGTCTACAATAGTAGGGAACATGAACAAAACTACCTCTATGGCGATTTATTGCTTCCGCCATGTAAATAATCCGACTTTTTAATTTAGACGACGCCGCGCCGTGAGAGTTACGCGCATCAGATGATGACTTACCTGATTGTATCTAAAGAATTACGATTAAGACTATTTTATTTTGTTATATATCCGGGCTTTATTGTTTAAAGGCGCCTTATAACTTCACTTTATTGTAATAGCCAAAATGAACGAAATCTTCATATTGTTTGAAACTCGAATGAAATTCTTTATCCGTAACTTAGTCTACCTACATAAAACGGCAACAACTTTAAATCCTACATTGGCATCTTGCTATAATTTATGAGAATCTTATTCTCAATTGGTTAAAATTATTCTATCTTTAGAAGCAAACGTATAGATCAGGGATTGTCGCCATTATCATGAACGTGGCGTGCACGGCCGTCTCAGAGTGGATGCAAGGGATGCACAGCATCGGGACGCCAATAAAACCATTTGTATCTTATGTATATCATTTTATTTTAGAAATTATTATGTATTAAAAATAATTGAAAGTTAAAATTATGTACGTAGTAATTTAGAATTAACCAATTGAAATAATAACAATCGCAGAATTAAAATTATGCACATAATAACAATTCTATAGTTACTTAAAGATGAACTTTAATTTTATTATCCTAGTATTTAGTTTATTCCCGCTAGCCATTAACAAATTGTTTATTTCATTGTTTTTAATTTTCAACTATTAAATTAGTATTATGTACATAATTTTAAGCCTGAATTATTATTATGTACACAATAATAATTTAATTAGCGTAATTTCTATTTTGTTATGACAATAAATGCACAATTAAAATTTTGACGACCAAATAATAATTCTGTTAAATTTTATTATATTACATAAATTCATTTAGTTTCTGTAATAACCATTTAGACTCTATATAATTCCTCTTATGATACTACACAATAAAATAGCCATGCCATGATAGTGAATGCTGTTTACAAACTCCCGCATAAAATCTAAATACTTTTGTGGGTCTACTGAAACAATTGATAGTATGCATTAACAGTATAGCTGCGATGGAAGTATTGGTAATATTCTTAGATGTTATGAAAAATTAATCATAGGGAGTTGGACATCTCAGGTTTCAAAAATACTAGATTATGGCAACGTAACGAACAATTTGATTACGAATGTTTGAACAAACATCAAACAATCCTAGATTTAATTATAAAATACAATTTTTCCTTATTATATTAAATACTATAGCGCAACAATTACAAAAAAGGATGGAGCTTATGTCTGAAATCTTCGGTAGGTTTTCTTTTTGAATAATTTCAGTACAATTTATAAAATGAATATAGAGACATCCAAAAACCGTAGTATGGTTCTAGAAATAGTCCCCACTGATCGATATTCCACAATATTAATATTTAAAGACTTCCTACGTGAATGTCAGAAGGAGCCAGTCTCCATTTTACGAGTTGTATATTCGAATTCGCTGGAGACACTTTTTCAAAGACGATAATTGCGCTAAGAATATTATTAACAGTCACGAGGTACTTCCAGAAACTTAAACCGAGCTGATAGCGTAGTGGTGACACGATCTGCTTAGCATTCGGGAGGTAATAGGTTCGATTCCCGTTACCGTCTACCTTGTATGAGGTTTTTGCAGGGGGTTTTCCTCATACACATGTAGCGGCATGGTCACTGCGCATATGCACACCATGTGCGGCTACTTAGGCAAATGCTGGGGTAGTATTTTCCCCCTCAGAACCCTAACTCCGTTTCTTCCAATCTTATCCTGACCGTACCCATCCTTAATCCCACCATGCATATATACGTAATATACGTATGTATGCTGGGAATCCGTGATTGTGGCTGAAAGAGCCTGGAAAGCTCGAGCAGTCCGCCCTCCTTGTGGAGGGAATGAAATACATGGCCTTTTCCTTTTTTCCTTCCAGAAACTTAAATAAATAAATAATTATTTACGTTCTACGATGTCGCAGGAACGGTTATATGTGTTCTGTGGTTTTCCTTATATATTAAACAGAATAAAATTAAAGTTGTTCACTTGCAGTGGGATCCACCCCATAGAACTTAAAAAAAAACATACCAGAGAAGTATACAGGAAGAGCATAACGTTTACACAATAAATTATTTATCATAAGCAAATACACGCATAAGAGCTTTACTGACTTGCATTGGGATTAGCGGGGTGTAAAACTTGAAAAAATCATAGCAAAGAAGTGCATAGGAAGAGCATAATAAGATCTTCAAAATAGATTACTCATACTAAGCAGATACATCCACAAAATCATTATCGGCTTGCAATGGGGTTCAGGAGGTGTAATCCACCCTGTAAGTACCATAATGAATTCTAGGTGGGAGGCATGTGTGCTCCATGCCAGTCCAGGAGGTACCATAACCCTTACCACGAACTCCTTACTATTAAGCCATCGTTTTTCAGAGCTCGGTAAGGGCGCCGGTCACCTTTTTCTTTATCCTTAATCTATTCTCATCCTATTCTTCGTCTCGCCCTCACTGTCTCCCTATCGGATTGAAAGTCCAAAATTGTAAAAGAGATGGATGTGATTTCTAAGGTAATAAATACCGGGCATAAAATCCTGCCCCATTCGGATATCCGGGAGTTCAGGGCTCAAGCGACCTTGGTGATCGAAAGTACTCAGTTTCTCATCCATTATTGCAACATCCGCGGTACCATGTCTAATGCTGTACATCAACATCTCGAACAATTACAACCTGACATTTTGTTTCTATCTGAAACATAAGTCTCCTCTGAAAGCTCTGATTCGCCCGACTTGCAATCTGTCCAATGCAATCTTCACTCTTCACTTTCGATACAAAGGAGGAGTGTGTGCCTATCTCAAGGCCAACATCGCTTACAAGAGGATTTCTTCTTGGAGAACAAAAAATACAGTATGTAAGAAAAAAAGATGCGTACAAGGTAATGACTGCTGCAAAAAATGAGACTGAAAAAAAGCGATGTATGAGGTGTACAGATTAAGAAGCAAAGAAGCAAAGGAGATAGTGAGAATAAGTGAAGAGGAAGTGAGGGCTGTTGAAGGACAGAAAATGCAGAATGATTTTGAGGGAAACAAAAAACTCTTCTGGAAATGGATCAAAAATACAAAACGTGGCCCAAAACAGAAAGCTGTAAGAGTGATGAATACGAGCAACGAAATAGTACAGGACGATTGTGAAGTGAAGATATGCTGGTAAGAATATTTGGGAAAGCTGTACAGTAGTGAGGACAGTAAGACTGAAAAGTTAAATAAAGAGAATGTTGAAGGGATGGTGAATGAAACTGGGAAGGATATTGGGTTAAATGAGGTAAAGAAAACGGTAGGAAGATTGAAAACGGTAAAGGAACAGATGTGGATGAAATCACTGGTGAAATGTTAAAGTGTGGAGGTGCAAAGCTTATACGCAGATTGTGAGAATTATAAAATCGGCGAATTTCCAGATGAACCCGGGTGATTAAGATGCTGAAATCTGATAATATTGACTCCCATCATTACTTTGGAGAAAAATGCACATATACTTTTGTATATATAAAAATTCTGAACCACGATATTCACCAATTCAATGTTGTAGCATTTTGTAGCAGCGAAAATTCATTAAAATGAATTTGTTACTTTCAAAAAAGCTATATTCTAGGAATTCTCTAAACAAGACTAGTGTTAACTGAACTCTCATAATTCGTTAACGTTATACTTGTCAACATGTCTTACGTCGGTAAAATTGAAGAAGAGTTTAATACGCAAAACAGTGTAAAATGGTATCACACTGAAAATAGTGCACGTGATTGAGTTCAATGTTTATTATTATGCATGCACGCACATGTGTGTTTTGGGTATGCGTCTGTGTCTGTGATTCATCATTCGCGCGCAATATCCCACAAAGTTGAAAAACGATTGTATTCATACTTCATCTAAGTATTTATAACCTAAATGTCTATCCCTCGATCATTTTAGGTGATAGTGGATCGGTCACCTACGTAATAACATAAAAACCGTTATGATATCTTTGACTTAAATATCTAGACCCCAGCAATTGTTAGTGGTGGTCGACTTGCAGGATAGATTGGTAGATTGTATTTTCTTTCGTTTGCAATAACCCAAAACTTGAAAAAGGATTAATAGAAGGTATGTAATATCCGCCATCTTGGATTCTGTTCATTTTACAAAGTTATGTCATTAAGCTAATGAGTGTTGAATGACTTCCTGAGATTGTTTGTAATTGATTTTTCTGTACATTATCGTAATGATATGTCATTATTCAAATCGTGGAATATTAAATGAGTAGATAGATTCCTGTAATTGTTATGGAGGGAAAACTTAAAAATTTGAAATAGTATTCTAATACCGGAATCCAATCTCATAGGATTTCACTAGTGCTCCGAAGTGCTCACAAAGTCTTAACCCCACTATTTGTTATGGCGGAAAAACAAAATATGAGATAATATTCCAACACTGGGGTCCATACCATCTAATAAGACTCCACTAGGGCCCCGAAACTTGCTCTCGGGTCTTAGCCCCATTGCAGAGGCCCCTCTGGTTTGCTATGGCGGGGGAAAACTTAAAATTTGAAATAGCATTCCGAAACTTGGACCCCATACCATCTTATAGGACTTCGCTGGGGTTCTACAACCTGCCCTAGAGCCTCAACTACATTGAAGGGACTCCATGTGGGACGCCTCAGCTGAAAATTGGGTCTCAGCCCTGACACTCGTTCCTAACAGATGGGGCTCCGCTGCTCTAGTAATAGATGGACCCGACCCCTGACTTTTAACGCGGGAACCTCTTCGCTTGTTTCCTTGAGCCGTTTGGCTTTCCGTTATTTTGTTTCCGTGCACCCTTTTTTTGCCATCTTGTTTCCGTGTGCCTTTTTAACGTTCAACCTTCTTGCCTGTACCATCTTGTTTTCACATGCCATTTTTGGCTTATCGTAGTCTTGCATGCACCCTTCTTGACTTTTCGTTGTTGGTACCAAAAATAGAAAAAATAAAAGGTTTTTATTAAGTATTATATGCAAATCAATAACCATAAAGCTTATTTTCACCATTACACAGTAATAATAACAATTATATAGCATAGCACAACAATTATGAAAACTCTGTTTTTTTCAAATGGATATTAAATTGGTTGTTTTGATGGTTGCCCTAAAGAAGGCTTTGAAACATTCTTAGTCTACAATGCTTTCTTAAACTGTTTTAAACGTCGATCCTCAAACTTAAAACACTTAAAACAAAAATGCGTAAAATGCGTAATGCGTAAAATGTATAAAATAAAATAAATAAAACAAATAAATAAATATAAGGTATTTATTATTAATAATATTATTTAAATTATTTTCTTTGTTTATAAATATTTAATAAGTCTTTTTCTTCACGAGTTAAGTTCTATAATAATAAGTGCTCAAGTGTCTCCTAGTGATAAATTAAAGTAAATTTTTAATCTTAAAAAAACCCGTTACATAAGAAGTTGTGGCTTCAACTCAATATCTAAGATTCGCACTGCTTTTAAATCAGTACTTTAAATTAAATGTTGTTTTCGAGAATAAATAAAAAAATAGATGCCATTCAATAGACATTAATATTTATATCATAAGCTGCATTTACTGCAGAGCATTACATATGCCTGTTGTGTTGTTGCTTTTTATCCCAAATTTAAAATAACATTTAATATTAGGATTGTAAAACAATTGAATAACAAATTGGTATTTATTATGCTTTCACTTGTCCTCGGGAATTCTTTACCTTTATTTCTAATAACACCAAACACTGTGCTTAAATTTTAAGAGCAAGATAACGTTTTCTTTGCAAAACTGCATAGCGACATATATTTGTCTGTACAATATTAATAGTGATTAAAATTTGTTTATGCATTTGTATGTAAAGGTATTAATAACTTTTTTTCGTTGGTTTGATATTAGTTTATAATATAAAAATTAACTAAATTATCACAATTGGAATTGAAAGTAAATTGCATCTTGAATCTTACTTCTACATCTAAAGTCACTTTGGAAAAGATACATGTGATATAAGAGTAATTAATTTTTATAAACAAGAGACAATTGTTATCTGCAGGGTATTACATTTACATATTCAGTATGCTAAGTGCTCTATTCCATTTCATATAGCGTCCACCAGGACTCCGAAACCTGTCACGATTTACATTTATTTTTATTTGACAATACCAAACACTCTATTTTCTTTAATTTTACCCAATGCTTTGTATCAGTGTAGTTTTTTGCAAGATTGCATAACTACCTACAATTTGTCTGTACAGTATTAATAATAGCTTCTGCTTTAATAACTGGAATGTAATTAAAATCTCTTTTCTGCATTTGCCTTTAAAAGTACTAATACTAGGTTGGAAGTTTTATTTCAAATTTCAAGTTTTCCGCCATAGCAACTTCCAATGCTATTAAAATATACCGATATATAGATGGAGTTACTATTAGTCCGTATTACAGGGAACTTCCACTAGCTTTTAAATATTCACCACTAGATAACGTCACCAACAAACACAGGGGCCTTGAAATGGGACTACTAATGACACTATTAGGATACTATTTCAAATTCTAATTTCTCCCGCCATAACAAACAAGGGGGCCTCTAGACTGGGTGCTGAGACTATGTGACCAGTTTGGGTGTCCTAGTGGAGTCCTATGAGATAACATGGGGCCCCAGCATTTGAATACTATATCAAATTTTAAGTTTTCCCTCCATAACAATTACACGAATTTGCCTATTTTTAATTCCGTGAACCCGCCCGCGAATCCGCAGTTTGAATAATGGCCTCTCATTAGTGGAAAGTATGAAAGTATTTAAATATACCAATTGTAAATGATTCCAGGAAGTCATCATTCACTCATCAGCCTTAACCTTGGCAAACCCATGCCATTATGGAGAAAACGATTAACAAATCCATTTTTCAAGTATTTGATTAAACCAACAATAAAAATAGAAGGCGGGAAGTTTTTCGAGTCGGCTGATATTGAAATGAGGGTACTTCTATTATCATACCCTACCTAATTTCAGAGCCCTTATTACCACATTTCCCGGTATACCATCCGACCCTATTTAGAAAGTACATAATTTCAGAATATACTTTTTATGATGTTCCTGTAAGCTCGTCTCTAGGCATCAAACCGTATCACAGTGGTTTAGTGAAATAGTTGTTTCAAGTCATAAAAGAAAACCGAAGAATTCAATTATACGGGGTATCCATGAAATACGGATCGTAAATTTATGCAACAGTTAATAAAGCGCTATCAATTTCAAACAATAAAAACGTCATAAATAAGGTTACGTACGAAGATCAACTAATACTTAATTTTTCGATATTATTGTCTTCTTATATAACGTACCTATTCTTATTTTTAACTCTTAAGTTGATGGATTAATAGAATAAGTAAAGAAACATTTTCAAAAAAAAACGTAGAGTCTGGAAGTCCATCATATATTGAAATACTTATAATTAAGTTCTAAACCGACAAGTTTTCAATAGAGATCTATATAAAATAAAAAATTTAAATACGAATATTCAAAAAATTACCTGGTGGTTTAATAGTTGAAAGAAACAAATTTAGCTGAATAAGACGTGTTATAATACTAAAGCATCAAATAAGCTATTGTTAAAGTTGCTTTAGAAAAGTTAACAATGTTACCAGGAAACTTACGGCGTACTTCAAGTATTTTAGCACTGATTCCGGTCTTTTATCCCTTCAAACTGAGGTTTGCTTCCAAATAAAAACTACCGTACAAGATTATAGTACGATGGAATTCTTTTATTCAAGTTTGTTGTAATTTTACTTAAATTTGCCATAAATATTATTAATATTCAAGTAAAACTAAGTTAATGATGATGAGTTAATTACTTTATATGTCTGGTAGTAGTAGTATTCGCAGAAAATGGAAAAGGAAATAATTTCTTGGCGGCAACATAAACTAATATAATATATAATTGATTTAGGATGTTTAAAGCAAAGTTTGTCTAGTAAAACATTCAGTAAAGCTGAAATTTAATTTTTCCTTTCTGTTTGGTTGACGTTTCACCTTAAAAGCGTATTAACAATTTAATAATAATACTTACCTTCTTGTAGTGCGCATCATCAGTATTTGTTTTTCAAAATTTTATTTTATTTCATAAAAATGGAATATCTTAAAATATCTATATCTTCAAAAAGGACAAAAAATACAATCGCAACAAGTGATGCAAGTCAGGTTTGATGGAATGTGGCAATTGCTTCCTATTTCAAGACACAATCAATATCTAATAGAAAACGTTTTAATAAGCAGAGGGTAGATATATTGCTGCAAAAAAATATAAAAGGTCTTAAAACATTTCATTTTGGATAAAAAGTATGAAATACTGAAATTTAGATATACGAGGTGCGACAATTAAGTAATGAGACTGATTTTTTTTTGTAAAATGTGGCAACTTCAGCTTGCGCAGGAGTTCCATGTTTGACCTTGATCTCTAAGCTACTTCTAGAGCACATTGATGCGGCCACTCAGTTCTGAATTGTGCTGTAGTAATGAACACGTGTTTTAATCTCTCGTTGTGGAAATGGAACTGCGAAACATTGGGCAACGGTATCCCATTTCCTTTCTGTGTTAAATTGGGTGAGAAAAAGTAGAAAAACTTCAAAAACTAATTCTACGTGTCCGTGCAAAATTTGCCGATAACAAGATTTTTTATCATAATAATGCACCACTCTATACTCTACTGTCTGTGGAGCAATTTTCAACCTTAAAACGCATTTCAGTACTACCACAGCCACCTTATCCACCAGATATCATTCCGCGCGACTTTTCTATTTTCAACAGTTAAAATGTCGATAAGGGACACCATTTTCAAACAATAGAGAATACCAAAAAAAATCTGGACGAGGGTCTTGAAGGACATTCCTGAAGAAGAGTTCCAGAAATGTTATCAGCGGTGACAGAAGGGCTGGAGCAAGTGCGTGCAAAGTAAGTGTCCTTACTTAACTGTAGCACATCGTATACGTAAATCGGATACGTATTGCTTAAGCTATACTCGCACGCACGGGCGCGCGCACGCACGCACGCGCGCACACGCTCACGCTCACACACTCACACGCTCACACGCTCACACGCTCACACGCACACACGTACACACGCAACTCGCACACGCGTACATACACACGCACACACGCACAGTCGCACACACGCACACGCACACACGCACTCGCACGCACGGGCGCGCGCACGCACGCACGCGCGCACACGCTCACGCTCACACGCTCACACGCACACGCACGCGCACACGCACACACGCACACACGCACACACGCACACACGTACACACGCACACGCACACACACGCACACGCAGACACGCACACACACACGCACGCACGCACGCATACACGCACACACACGCACACACGCACACACGTACACACGCACACACGCACGAAAGCACGCTCGCACGCACACACTCACACACGTACACACGCACACGCACACATATGCACACACGCACACACGCACACGCGCAAACGCGCACACGTGCACACGCACACACGCACACACGCGCACACGTACACACGCACACTCACGCGCACACACGCACACACACGCACACACCACACTCACATACGACACACACGCACCACACTACGTACACACACGCACACACACACACACACACACACACACACAGCACACACGCACACACGCCACACACGCACACCACACACGCACACACGCACACACGCACACGCACACACACGCACCACAGCACGCACGCACACACACACACACGCACACGCACACACGACACACGTACACACGCACACGCACGCAAGCACGCTCGCATGCACACATCACACACGTACACACCACGCACACTACGCACACACGCACACGCGCACGTGCACACGCGACATCACACCGACAGCGCACACGTACAACGCGCACAGTCAACACGCGCACACGTACACACGCACACGCACGCACACACACGCACACACGCACGCACGCACCACGCACACACCACAAACGTTACACACACGCACGCTACACGTACACATTAACTCACAAGCGTACACACACAGAACGAACATACACGTACACATGTACTAGCACACGCGTACGCACACGCGCACACGTACACACGCGCACACGTACACACGCGCACACGCACACACGCACGCACGCACGCACGCAACCACCCACCCATCAATAAAAACGATTTTTAATAATATCGATCAAAACTGTAAAATCTACATTAAAAATTCAACTAAAGTTGTATAATATTAAAGAATAAAGAAAAAACTATAAACACATTGTAGTTCTTTATTACTGTGCTAGAGTAGGGTCCTGGTTTATAATGTACAAAAATGTACTTTTCTAATAGTTGAAATTTTGACATTAGTACAATATAAAGCCAAATATTTCAAACAAATGAAAATAATAGAAAAAATAGGTTGAGATGGATATCCACACCATTAGACACATTTGCAATTAAAAATCAGTCAGGGATTTCATGTATTCAATAATATACAGTACATTCTATTTAACATAAGACTTAGATGCAACCTTCGGTATAAACGGAAGTGTGGCTTTCTTGAAATCGTTTTTAAAAGAGATATTTCGCCCTTTTATATAAGCGCTTATATTCTCAAATCGCTATTTTAATTTTTCCCCAAAAAAGTTCTAATGGATCCTTCCCGTGAATTACTCCGTATAAGTATGGGTGTAATGTAATATCCTATATATTAAAATAATCGGGACATTTAGTTCACGCAGATTGCGAGACAACCGCTTAATGAATTTCGATGATTTTTTATTTGATATGAAGGTAACTTTGCGTAGAAAGAAATAACGGAGCCAGAATTTTATTTTAAGGTTTTAATTTTTTTGAAAAAGTCTGACAGCCGACACTAATACTGTTGTCCATTTACATATATACGTTTGTATTTAATCTATTATGCGTTTTATTATCATCATTAAATTTAAATTTAAACGCAAAATTTTGCGGAGGAAAGGTTACTATAAAATAATATTGCCATAATTTATCAGGAGTTTCGCAACTGTTTACCGTCAGTTATGGATTATCCTACTATTAATGAATATTTTACTGTAATGCTTAACTGTGTGGGATTAACATAATATCCGTAATAGTAGTCTTGATTATCATTTCTAGTTTAATAATTTTGACATCAACTTCTGGCTTAATGTGTTAACAAATATACCATGATCAACCAAAAATATTTTTAATTTGTTCCTTATATTGAAAAATGATTAATGGAAAAGATGAGTTTCAATTTATTTCCAATACAGACAATGATGGGATTAGTGTTTGTCACTTTTCCTTAACAAATTTATTTTGACTTGTTGATAAAGGTAGTAAAATGTAATTTTAATCTATTTTAACAATCCCACTAAATAAATAGGCGCCCTAATAATATCACACAATAAATTTGACATTTAATAAAAAACCTGTATTGTGTTTATTTATTTAAACAAAAGGAAAGAAAAAAGACTCAAATTAAAACGTTTGGTGAGGTTCTTATTTACAAACTAAATTAGTTAACACTTGAAACGTTTTCGAACCCTAAAGATATGAAATCACTACACGTTTTACAATTTAGACAGAATGTTATCATTTTAAAATTTCCTTTCTTACAACGTACAATACATATTAATAAAAAAATAACATACACACTGGAATTATTAATTATTAAAGCAGCATAAGGCAAAGCATATCATTATTGCATCCTTAAAAAAACAATTTTACTGCGTTTCCTAGAAATACGTAGTTTGGAATAAAACCGATTGATTATATTGGTTTAAAAATTAATTTCCTGCTGATTGCAAAAATCAGAATTATCGTAGCTTAATAAACGAGCACTTCTCTACTAATTGGAAAATCGATCTCTGAGGCAAACTTTATGCATTTAAAGTTCTTATTACTGAGTTTTATATATTAAAAGCGAGAATACGTTACGCATTCTTAGAGCGCCACAGCGCATATATAATTAAATAATTTATAATATTCATTTAAATACATTTAAAACATCCCATAGTACATTCCCCTGTCGTGTCCCATTCGCAGAATAACAAGTTTCACGATAAACATTTATTTCTAGGATTAAAATTACGTAATTTAAACGGTATTAAAAGAGTAGAGAATGCGTGTTTATAAAATACAACCATGATTTTAAACAGATTTTTAATACATATAAAAAACCATCACTTAAACGTTGTCCTCAAATTTTTAGAACAGTCCTCTGGTTTAATTTAAAAATCGCGCCAAACTCATATTTTGTATAGTAATCATCGTTTATTGGGTTAAACAAAATGAAAACGCTGTGAAGTTCGTCCGGAGGCCAAGACATGATGACAAGCGTTATTTTCCTTAGCATCAATCCAATGTTTGTCACTGGACCACGTGTCTGGGCCGCTTGATTAACAGTCCACTGGAGAGTAGCTTTTCTATTGTTATGAGTGATTAGATTTCAGCTGATAGTATGTTGTTTCTTTTAGATTATGCTGTAAAATGACGTTTAAAAAGAAGACTAAATTAACAAGAGAAGGAATATTAAAACAGAAACGAATTGCAGAACGTCTTAAAAAAGATACTCAAAAAAGAGAACAAATGAAAGAAAAAGAGCGTAGGAAATACCAGGAAAAGAAAGAAAAAGGCAAAAAGAAATTAGTGAGCGATATAATCGCCGTGAGCACAAGCCTGCGAAAAAGACTTGGAAGGAGCATTGCACTAATGATCGTACTAAGAAAAGAGCTTTGAAAGAGATTACGAATAGTTTTCGAGAAAATACGCCTGATTCGGAAATTGATCATCTACCGCCAGTAAGACCTCCAGTAAACGTAATAAGTAATACAAGAAGAAAACGTACTAAGAAGATGCGTGAAAGAATTATCAGAGAGAAAGAACTGAAGATTGCTTAATACAAAATGAAATTAGAAAGGCTTAGAAAGAGACTACAACGGTTGGAAAAAGTTCGTCAAATGAAGAGTAATACAAAATTGCAAAAAATGTGTGATACACCAGAGACTCAAAAAATCGTCGTTAAGAAGGCATTAATTGGTAAAGTGATCAATGAACAATTGAAAGAGAATTATGCTCAATTAAAAACCTTGGAAGAAAAAAATATTTTTGGAAAAGTTATTTCTGGTAAATTAGTGAATAAATACAAGCTGTGGAGTACCTTGTAAACAGATTCCAGGAGAGTACCAGATAAATGTGTCACTGCAGTGCGAAGATTTTATGAAAACGATGACATCAGCAGAATTGGTGCAGGAAAACGCGAATGTGTGACCTGAAAGGAAATAAAAAAACAAAAGAGATACCTATTGGACTCAATCACCAACTTATATAAGAAGTTCAGAGCTGACAACTTCAAAATCAGTTACCAAACGTTTTGTCGTTTACGTCCATTCTGGGTGGTCATATCAAAGGTAAACGAACGAGATGCATAACGCATGCTAATATCGATTTGAAACTGCCTGCATTACACAGTCAAATTTTTCCTTACAACAGTCATGCCAAGCTATTTGAACATTTATGTTGCAATCGTTATGATGAGCAATGTTTGTAAAGAGAGTATCAACGCTGTACCGACAAGGACCCGGATTACAACGAGTTTAATAATAGCAAGCCTATAAATTTAAAAAATGGGTAGCTGAGAAGCAACATTTTCAAGATCCCAAATCTAAAAAAGCACGGACTGAAACAAAATATCTGGAAAGGACTTTCACGGTTCCTCCACGTGAACTGATAGGAAATCTGCACGAGGATTTAGAGAAGTAGCTTCTTCATGAGAATTCATCAGTATAAAGTAATGAAAGAGCTAAACGTAATTTAAGTCAACTGTGCAATATACTCCATCCATACCATGTACGTTATCTAAATCATCTACGCCAATAACGTTATTTTTTCTCTAGGGCGTCTGAATCATTTAGTTACCTACTATCAGCTACGTCATATTCGTTATTCACACCATCTACGTCTTTTGTACAATCCACTGCATTTGCACCATTTCGATTATCTACGTTACCTGAATCATCTAGTCATCTACAGCGTCTATGGCATCCAACACTAGAATGGTAGAAAGCGTAATAGACTTAACCTGTGAACCAAAATGTTTGATGTAACTCGGCGCAATCCACATTTTTCTACACGGCTTCTAAACTCTGGAATGATCTCCAAAGTTCCTGTTTTCCTCTCACTTATGATATGAAAAAAATTTAAGGTAGCCGTTCATATACATCTCTTGGCAATTCAATTACCCCTATCCATCATCCTAAGTGTTCCTGAGTGATTTACCACGGTAAGACAATCCTGCCTGTTCAAGACCACAAGAATAAAAAAAACTACCTGCTTATTATTTGTAAAAAATAATACTTTTTGTGATCTACTTTATATTTTTCATTACCTCTTTATGTTTGTAACGGGCGATTGCCTTTGTGCTTCCCTCACACTACTATTTTGGGAACGCTCAAAAATAAAATAAGTTTAATTTTATTTTATTACCGCCAGTGTCAGCACCATACCCATCAGCTACGTTACTGTGACCAAAAGCGTCCTTCATCGCTTTCCTTAACCTCCAAGCACTTAGATATACATGAATTCTAGAGGACTTATATTACAATGTATTACAGTGTATTTTTTGTTATAAATATTACAAAATTTCAAAATTACGGATTGAGGTATTTTAATTTTTTTTTGAAATGGATAAAAGTCGCTTTTGATACTTTCCTTTTCATGTTTCATTAAAGGTATAATTTTCAGATGACCTTTAGGTATTGTTAATTAGTTACTATCAAATTTTTTATTTTGATACAACCCCAAAGGAAAAATCTAAGCGTGAGCAGTCCGGCAGTCAAGCTAGCTTCTCGTTTGTGCATCGTGGACTAACCTACTCTACTCAGACATGTAATTTTAAATAATTTCTTAACTCTCTAAAGTAATGTAGTGACATTGTTCATAATATAAAGATGAAGCTCATATGAGTTTTGTGCAACATCATCAATAAGAGGTATGATTGAATGTATAATTATAGATTTAAATTTAAAAACACTTAGGACTGTTCACAGTTTTTTGAAAAATATGGCACCAGTAATACTATTTCCAAAATTACTAGCCCACATAGTACTGTCCCACGATACCCTATTCTTAAAAACGTAATTCGAAATAGCTGTCAATAATTAAAAGGCTATAAAATCTTAAAGATCATAATATTGATACAAATTCGGTTAAAAATTATCCAATAGCATCTAGATTTGACTGGCATTCATTTGAGATTCAGAATTATTTCAAAGCCTGACACTAAAGTTACTTGCAATAACCCAAATCTGATAAATAATTGACTGTCTAATCGTATCCTACGCAGTGTTATGTTGTGCATACACTGGTAAAGATTAATCAATGATCAATCATATGTTTATTAATTAATAAGTAATTTTGCAAGCAACATTTATAGATCAAAGTAAAACAAACAAAGAAAAGGTTCAAAATGCAATAAAACACAATAAAAAAAATGTGGTCGCACATTGTAAAATCAAAATTAAATTACACCAATTATGTAGGCAAATATTATCAATAAAATACAAGTAAAATAATAATGCAGGCTAAACATATAAAATGGTATAAACAGGAAAATTAAATGGATAACCCCTAACAATAAAATGCATTTTAAATTAACGTAAGCAAAATAAATTTACAAGTACTCAATTGTATGGTGAATAAAAGCAGCTTTTTATCTAATACATATATAAATTCGCACAATAAATTACATATAAAAGAAATCAGTTCGTAAACAAAACATTTCAAAATAAGCAAGCTCAATCAAGTACACCAAAAATTCCTTAAAACCAACTGCATTTTAAATGTGAGGTGAAAATAAAACAGTTAACTTTACAACTGGACAAGGGATGGTCTATAAACTACCCGGCAAGCTATGGCGCGACCATTTGAATGACCGCGCTAGAGCCGACGGCTTCTCTTGTTGAGAACTCACATTCTTCTACACATCGCTTTACTTTTAAAACAAAAAAAAATGGTTAATTTAACAGCCATTTGCAATTATCGAGTTTCAGTTCAAAAGTTGCGACACGTTTGATAATCTCGAAGTGTCATTTCAAATTGTTAAAATCAATAAATTTAGGTTATGATCTCGTGTTCAGTTCTGTCTGAGCAAAGGCGGAAATTGTTAATAACAAACAATGCTAAATCATATCAGCAATCATCAAGAAACACCGTACAAGTACTAACGCTGGCTGTTTAAACAAATTTTAACGTAATAATATTGTTTGTGACACAGTGTATTAAATTCTAATGTAATCAAAGGACAAGTCTGTGCGATTTAAATCCTAATGTTATCAAGAGACACCTCAATACAAAATTTGTGTATGGTTAATAATTAAATAGCATCTCTTGCAAATCTGTCTTATAGTGACAGCATTTTCTAAAGTTTGTTCCAGCTTATTGAATTACTTGTTTTGATCTTTAATTTGCATTTATGCTGGAACACAATGATCCTTTAATTTATTACTGTTTTATCACTGTTATGAACACCTAAAGAGTTAATGAAGTTGCGTTAAAATCAAAGCAGTGGTGATTATTTACCGATATAAATTTGTTTACACGACTTTATTATTATGGGACACCAACAAAAAAGAGAAGAATTTTGCGCTTGTCTTACTACCGGAAACAATAATTTATTTATTGCAAAAAATGGTTTATAATTTTTAAATGTAGCAAAAGAACGTCTAGTAAAATTCTTTAAGCTCCCGTATTCACGACTGAATATGCACCGACCAACTTTCCTCTTTGTAAGAAAAATTCCGCTTTCAAAAGTCTAACAAAGGCAAGAATGATTACATGGTAAACATATGCCTCTTTTACATTTTCCACTAAAGAAAACTTAATTTTTAAAATATTCATTCATCCGTAGAAAACCCTATATGTATTGAATTTCAGCGTAACAAAAACTTTTATTTCGTTGTAAGCTCGCAATGTAATTTGATCATAACCGTTGTAAACTATGATATTCTACTAAATTTCGTGAGTATATGATTAACACCTTTTAGTTATCTTCGATTTCATGTTGATATTAAAGTAATGAAATTTTCTCCGTTTGCTATCTACAGCACATTAACTTTCTGGTGAAAATGCGTATGTTCCTAATGAAATACATGTATATTTTCAGTACTTGAATACGTGTAAGTTTGAGAGTTGATTATTTAACTAGATTAAAAGTAGACTAATTTCGAAATCAAATGTGGGGCCAATAATGAGGATTTACACTGCTGCTATAAGTTCGCTTGAACTGTCATGGTCAGTCAATGCATGAAGTATTTCAAATTTTGTTGTCTTTAAAGTACCATCCCCTGAGATACAGGAAACATCACAACTATTAGAAACTTTGGTGCCTTGTTGGGACTAAAAACCATTTTAGCAGTGACTTGAATATTGAACGTTTAATTTGTACGTTCCTGATTTTCGAGCCGTTTCTATTGCTGGAATCTGGATAATAATCCCGGAAAGTACTTTCTGCATGTCGACTTTACAGAAATGTTCATTGAATATGCGAACAGCAACTATGCTGACTATGACAATTGGTTTGATTTTGCCTTCTAAAGGTCATACCATTTTACCTAACCAAGAATCTTATGTTGGTTTAGTGTTTTATGGTTGTTTGACGTGCTACAGACATCAGTTTGCTAAAAACTTTTTATATATTAGTAGCATCTTTGCCAACATAGATTAATAGTAGCAGCACCGCATCCCACACGATCTGCAACATAACTCATGGTTAGCTGGGCTTCTCGTCAGACGATAATTCTAGCAGTCTAATAGCGAGACATTTGAATCAATGATCGTATTACTGAAGTCATTTACGAATATCACACAAACGACTGTTAAAATAAGAAACATGACCGGTTGCATATTGCATTTTAGTGGCCAAATCGGAATCATAGGTATTGCTATCCCTACTGCGTTCTCATTTTTAAATTTATATATATATATATATATATATATATATATATATATATATATATATATATATTGTAGATAGCGCAATTGTTACCACGATAGAAAAGATAATCAGTGGATTTTTTTATATCTTAATAATACGTCGTAATTTGCTAATCTTTTCAAAATATTTTTATTTATATATTTTTATCTAAGGAATGTAGGATTGTTTGTAACTAATATGTATGTAAACACATGTTAGGGGGTGAGTGGCAGGTGCACGCTTAAAAATGCTTCACTGAAGGGGCGTAACAAATCATTGGAATTTTTCTTGTGCGCGCCCTTGATGTAAAAATGTCAATACTCTAATGACTGATCACGGCTGGGCAGACCGCGATCAAAAGATATCTTTGTTACTGGGAAACTCGAGAGACGTAAATATAGGGTTTGTTAAGAACGAATGCATATTTTTAAAATTAAGATGTCGTTCAAGAATTAATATGTAACTGTTCCAACGGAAATTAATTTTTTACCTTGTTTTTTTTTACTTTTGAAAGACGAGGGTGGTTTTTCGGGAGTAGATATAGTTAGTTTGGAAATCGAAGGGGTGCAGTTACAGTTAGCTCGTCAATCCGGCCAGATCGATTTTTGGGTTAATTAAATACCTTCATTGTAAACAGTTTGTCTTTAAAATAATTCTTGCGTGTACATTTTTCTCTTGAATTCGCCAAACACTAAGTTGCCTTTTCTTTCGGGGTTAAACCGCGGCCGTTAACCATTTGTCCCTGTGATCAATTAAGGGAATATTTATTCTAGTGTAAGTATGTATTTTTATATAACTGAAAGCTCGTAGCAAATCGTTTTACCAGCCTAGATAACATATCAAATACCAAACATTGTCTTGCAAAGGTATCCTATTCGTAGGCGGACTTATTAAGCTAAAATCTGCTAAAATAAAAGGACAGTAAAGGGCCCTCTCCCTCTGGTATTTGTGTGAATTAGCATTGTTGGTTGTTGGTTATATTTATAATTGTGTAGAGGTGGCTGGTAAATGGGTATAGGATGCCGCGGGTTATTAATTGTAAAAGGCTTGTTGGTACACACTCCCAATCCAGACCATTAAACACCTCGAATTTTTATTTATATTGTTTTTTTTGTTGTATAGATGAGTGTACGAACCGGAGAGAGGGGCACGGTATTTTTCTAACGCACTCAAGCTTATATATCGGTCACGATGTTAGGGATCTATTTATAACGTACCCTTGTAAGGCTTTGTTTTAATGTGTTTTTATTTCAGTTTGTTGAAGTTGAATTATTTGCCTGCGAGCTGATTTCTCTTTTGTATGTGCTTTATTACAATGTGATGTATGTATTTTGTGCTTTAGTTGTCACTAAACAATTGGGTACTTTTAAATTCCTTGTTTGTTTCCTTTTGGCCCTCGCATTTACCTTATTACCTGTGCAATTTTACTGATGTATTTTATATGTACCGTGATTTGCTTTATTGTTTTATGTGCTTATTTACTTAAAGACCGGCATGATTAGTTTTTAAAAAGGGCCACATGTTTGGTGTTACGATTTTTATTATGATTTTTATTTTGATTATTTAAGACGCAATTGTGAGTGTGACTACATGTGTTTTTTTATTTTTGTGTTTCTATGTAACTAAACTGCTTTTTATCCATTTTCTCTTAATGTTATAATTTTGTACGCACTTTAACCTGATTTAATGGTGTTTTGTTATATATGTAACGCTTTCATTGTTTTTTGTTGTGTTATTTGATTTATTAATGTACTTGTGCAATTGCTTATTTATGAATAAAGTGGGTTTTATTGGTGGTTCTTTCCCACAATAGTAGATTAACGGGCTGAACCACCGCTGCGCAAGGTTCGTTGATTTTAATTTGAGTAGCTTCATTTTTTTACCTGCCCCTCATGATGCAACACGTACCTCATCTAGACTATCTCATTTAGATAGCATAACGTACCTAACACTAGACGGCCACTTCGTTTAATCAGATTTGAGGCTTGCGAGTAATTAAATATCAGACTTGTAAATAAATTCTAATGTTTTAGATTATTGCCCGGAAAGTCAAATAAGGCAGGCAATTAATTTGAGTAATAGTGACATTATTGTCAGTTAAGTCAAGATAAATCACTTAGCGATGCTCTGTTCTTGAATTTGCATTATTGCAAATAAGTTCAAATTACACTTTTCAAGATAGGGTACCTGGGGACGCTACAATATATATATATATATATATATATATATATATATATATATATATATATATATATACAATTGTTGTTTCTGTGGTAATGTCCTTGGAGTTTATTTTTAGAACATATACTCAAAAACAAGCATAATAAACATTTCATTTTTATACAAAATAAACTATACGTCCCTGAACCTACATAATTGAACTATCAAGAACTAATTCATATACATTTTTCATAAAATCCATACCAACTTGATGCAGATATTCACAGAATTAACCTATATATCACCATACTCGATGAGTTATCAAGCAGAAAAAATGAAACTTAACACTGCTGCATGTGATTGCTATAGCTGATCTTTCATCCCCATATTCTCACTAACGCCATTTCTATATGAGTTGAGACCGATTTCATTTATACTTACAACTGGTACATATACCTTTTAAGAGCTGCTCGAAATAAACTAAACAATCGAGCGATACCTATCTTATCGTTGGACTTATATTTGTTCACATAATTTCCAACACTTTGCATAGTTTCCTTTTATTTAACATCACAGTGAACCGCTATATGTCATATCTTTTAATGTAGGATCCCCTATGTTGAAAAAGGGATTATTCCTGGTCATTAAAGAATAATAAAAATTAATTTTTTTGCATAGGATTCAGTGCACCATATGGAAAATGTTTCGTGAGAAAAAACTGCTGGAAGTTTCTTGATGGAATAGAACTAAAATTAATGATCGTAGGATTTTCAGTCTGTCTTATAGAAAATTTGTTTACGACTTTCGCTAGTTTATTGATCATCTTATGAGGTTAAATTATTTAGTTTAAATGTATGTTTCCACTTCCATTAATTGCATAACATGATTCTGGTTAATAACACGAAACGATACTCGTGTTTTCGGAATTATAAGGGTTTACCAGAGCCAGATACAAATAAGGAAATAAGTTTGAAATAATTTCGGTTTTTATGGCAATGCTACTGAAAGATGAGAAGCTTTAAGTCTTGTTCTGTATTGTAAGTGTTTTTGTAACTGTGGTTTCATATGTTAATTGGGTCTGCCTATTTCCACAGTTTTGTTAGTTTTTTACGCGACGTTTCGGAAGCGGACTCTGCTTTCGTCATCAAGCTGTCCTGAGACGGACTGTTTTTCTCACTTTAGCCGGATTTTTTCTCAAGCACTTGACTACTCTCAGATTCGAACTTGGAAACTTTAAGTTGCAAGTTTATATATATATATATATATATATATATATAGTAAACTTTTTCGTCGTTGCCCAGTAGTTTATTACGCATGTTGCGCCGTGTATTTAATTTATTTTTAAGACAGAGGCTAATCATAACATCTTAGGGACAGTCCAAAAGAAAGGTTTAAGAATAATTTTGTAGGCAATACCTAATTTTCGAATATTTATACCTTCCAAGTCTCACTCAATGTTATCTAGCTTTACTGTGAACCAAGATGTTACTCTATCTACTCACCGTACCGAGCTTTCGAGCATTATTTATCAAACCACAGCTCCTGGTTTATATTTCTTTGCAGTAGTTAGGGTTGACTGCCTTGTACCCAATTTCCAATTTTTATTCATTTTGATGTAAATATACTATTTATGGAAGGGTAAATTCAGAATACCTTTTTGTAAAGATATTTCAAAATCTTTAAAAGTGAACGGGGAAATATATTAAGTTTACATATTCTTACAAGAATTAGTCAACGAATAACTAACAGAATTAAAAACAAAACAATGTTTATGTGGTAGAACTGGGGAGTAGAATTTTTTACTGTAATAGTAGATTAGAAATAATTATTATAAATAGGAAGAACATGACTTTGACAAAGCTTTTGTTACCACAGGTTTTCCTTCGATGGCACCTATGCGGTGATCGAAATTCCACTTTCTTTTAAATTCACGTTTTTTAAATCTGCTGTGGCTGGATCCGGCATAAACAGTGGTTGCAATCGGAAGTACAAACTTTGACGTACATCTCTACCACATCATGCAACACTTTGTGGACTTACTCGATAGCAGTATGTTATACTATTCTATAAATTCCTGTTGCCATATATCCAAAAACAGAAATTCCCAGTATAGTTATGTTTTTAAAAAACAAAGAATTATGTCTATGTGATACAACCACTATAACCACTATGGGCATTAAAAAGAGTTTTTGTATAAATTAAAATCATGTGTAAGTTAAAAGTATATATTTTTTTAATTTGCAGCAAAAATAGTAGAAAAAACGTTGAGACGGACAGAAATTCTCTCTCAAAACTTCCAGCAAAAGTAGTGGTGTCGGCAAGAAAACCAAACCCTAGAAGCTTACAAACCAAATGAGTTTTTTAATCCATGGCATCAAAGATCGACTCAGCAGATTCAATATTTTATTTGATGACAAAACCTCCCCTGAACTTAATAAGACAAACTGAGGTTTACGAGGGAAGATTTCTGTGATCTATTTACCTATAAAAACATTCACAAATTGCAATATTTTTAAACATCAAATTGAGTCAACTCTTTTGAGGATTCTGACATTGAAATTGAAATGTTTTTACAGTTTTGGTACTACTATGAATAGTGTTTTACTACTCGAATACAGAAGCGTGGGAATGCTTCATTGGTACGCCTCTTCAGCTAAGCACACAGGAAACAATAAATAAAAGTGAAGATTTGGTGTTGACCGATCGAAGAATTAAGGTTCGGTTATTGGAAGGGAAATTCAGAATTCAGAAACGGTTTTGAAAATTTTACCGGGCTCGTCACACCGGAACAGAAACACGAAATATACCAGGACAATTTGGACGTCAAGGAGTTCTGTTGGTTGAGTACATGAAGAAAGGCACTGCAATTATGAGCGATGCTGATAAAAAAAACATTAAAAATTTTTCCATTCGATAAAAAAGCCCTCAGAATGTTGCTGAAACACCCATACTGTAGTCTGATATTTGTAGGATAATTTTGATTCCTAGGGGTCACACATCCATCTCTAGCGCCCCGTGACTACTTTATTTTACATGAATTGAAAAGAAAGAACTGATATTTTTTGGAAAAGAGTGATTAATGATTATTTTAAGAAATTAACAAAGCAATTTTCTTTGAAGGGATTTGGTCATTGCAGAAACGTTGGAATAAGTGTGTAGACCTCGAAGGAACATATGTAGAAACATCAATTTTTCCGTTGCTCCCTACCTGCTTCCATAGCTAGGTGGATTACATAAAAATCTTCCAAAAAATGTACATGACAATACTTCTGATATAGAGAACTGTAATAAAGAACAAGTTCCCTACAACTACTCCAACTGAAAATACCCTTGAGAGCTGCCCCGGGAAAAAATAGAATTTAGGAACTAAAGGCGAAACTCTGGAATTTCTTAAAGATCAAGCTAGAAAACGTGAAGCTAAGTAATGAAATAGAAATGAACTGTGTCAATCACCACATGATAGTCTCAAATTATTTTTTGACTATATGAAGCCACAAAGGTGTTTCTTAATTCAGTTTCCGCTGCTGAAAATTAATCCATTGGTGATGATATACAAAGACAGTTGTAAATATCACATTAAGACGAAACTCATATTTTTGAATTTACCCAATTTACAAGCTACATCTGAAAATCAAACAAATTACGACTAATAACATTGTAATATTGTAGATGTGTAAACGTAAATCTGCCTCAACCATATTCCCTTAATGTAACAAATGTCACAAAAAAATTTACATAAAAGTAATTTTTCTTTATTTTATGGTTTCTACGTATTAATTTATTTACCTTAAGACAGATTGCAATCTCTCTTGCTCGTCGAAAATTTTGTTTTTAAATATCAACAGCCATCAATACACTCAAATCACAAAATTGTTCTGAACTTACTCTGAAATAATTTTTAAACTTAAAGTCCTCTAGTTAATTAATCAGTTTATCAAATTCTTCAAATTGTTCTCGTTCCCTCACTCCAATACTTTTTCGTTTGTAATGACAATGAACGCTATATCTGCAGTATCTCCAAAAACTCTGATTCTTCAGATTCCGAACATGGATCCAACTACACAATTGTTGTTGCTACGGAAATCATCCAACCGGATAAAAAGTAAATGATTAATTTTCAAATTACAGAGGAATCACTTTACTAAACACGGCATATAAACTATACGCGACAGAACTGGAAGATCGATTGAAGGTGGAAGCAGAAGAAGAGAAACTGCTACCAGACGGACAGGCAGGATTTAGGAAAGGAAGAAGTACGATAGACAACATACACGTTCTGAAACACATGACAAATAAGGAACTAGAAAAGAAAGGGGGGAAAATGGCAAACACTGTGGCAATACTTGAGGAAAAAAAAGATGAACGACAGATTAATAGAAAGGATGGAAGAAATATATGAAGAAACGAGCAAAAAGTGAGGGTGAATGGGGAATTAAGTGAAGGATTTATAACAAGAAAGGGACTGTGAGGCAAGGCTGTCCACTGAGCCCAAGCCTGTTCGCGATATACACAGGAGATCTAGAGGAACAGGAAAGTGTGAGGTGTTAAAAACTATGGGCAGATATTTAAAAAGAAAATATGTGGAAGTAAGTGAGAAAAAACAAAGGTATTGAGAAAAGGGGGAGGAAAAAGGAAAAAGGATTGGAAATGGAGGAAAGGCGAGATACACCAGGTGAAGGAATTCACCTACTTGGAATACACGATGAGACAAGACAATAAAGATGGAGAGCATATAAAAGAACGAGTGAGAAAAGAAAATTAATTAATAGGGCAAGTGTGGGTTGTAGGAGAAAGACTTGATGAAAAGGAGATTATTATTTAAAAAACTAATAAAAAGTGTGGTGTTGTACGGGGCGGAAGTGTGGGGGTGGAAGGAGTATAAAGAGATAGAGGGACTGCAAGAAAAATACTGGAAATGGGCAATGGGAGTGGAAAGAGGAACACCGGAATAATATCATCAGAGACGAGGTGCAAGCAGAAAAAATAAGGGTGGAGGCGGGAATGAGAGCAATGAACTACGTGGAGGAAATAAGTAGAAGATCAGAGTGTAAGATATTACAAGAATGCTGGAAGGAAATAAAAGAAGGAAGAATAAAATATGGACAAGAAACCAGTAAAGAATATTATGAAAGAAATGGGCATGCGAAAGAAGAAGTGGAGAGATTAAGAAGGGAAGGTGTGAACGTGAGAGAGGACATAATTAGAAGGGACAGGGATGTCCAAATACAGGAAAGATGGACGAAGGTGAAGGAAGGTAAATATAATACAAACTATAGGAAGATCAAGGGAGAAGGGATACCGGAATACTTGAAAGGAGAAGGGAGGAAGGAAAGAAAGAAAATGATAGTGAGATTTAGGTGTGGAAATGAAGGAGTGAACAAATATTGGAGAAGAGACAGAGTATGTAGACTATGCGGGGAGGGGATGAAAACGATCAACCAAATGATGAAAGAATGCAGGGAGGTAAAGGAAGAGGAGAGGACGGTAGAGCAGATACTGGGGGAAAAGGAAGAAGGGAGGATTTGATGTAAGAAATATGGAAAAGAAGAGGACAGTTAAGGGGCGAGGAAGACAGTGCAGGTGGAGTGAGGAAAAGAGAGACATTAGAAAGTCAATTGTAATTAGTAAATAGAATTGTAGTAAATGTAAAAAGTGTACAAATTCCTTTGCAATATTGTTAAATAAGTAACTAAATATAATAAGTAAGAATCAGCACACTTACTTACAAACCCTGCAGAGATTCATTGAAGAACTTCCTTTAATTCGAGAGTCGTATTTCTTCCAACATGACGGGTGACCTGCCCATTCCACACAAATGATTACTGATTGGCTAAATAATCAGTTTAGTGGAAGATGGTTTGGAAGAATGAGCTAGATCCCCAGACCTTACAATAATGGATTTTTTGTTTCGGGAAGGGTTAAACAAATAGTTTACCAAGAACAAATTCCAAACAATAGCGAGATATTAAAAAACAGAATAACACACGCACTTAGATCAATCCTTAGAGAACACGTACAGGCAGCTTTTGGAAAAGTCCGAAACCGTATTGAAAAATGCGCATACCTAAGGGCATAGTAGAGCATGACATTTAATCTAATGTTTCAATTTATAACCTATTAATGTTACACCAGTGATTTGCAGTAATTAAAAATCTAAATGTGAAATCTCTTTTTCATTCATAATAAAAGAATTGTTGAAACCAAATTCTCTGATTTGTGAAATGAACATTAAAAAGATGAAAAATCAAAGTTGGCCGATGAATTCGTAATTTGGTACAGAGGCCTAAATGTTGATTCTAAACAACTTTTTCAAATCACTTTTTGTCGTATTTCCCACATGAAAGGCACTTTCCTCTACAGAAAAATAGGGTTTTCGAAAATTTCCAAGACACATCATTCTTCAAAACTGAAATTATGTTAGAAATAAGTCTCTAATCAAGCAGGGCTGAACCCAAAAAAACGAGAATTCGAATCGAAAATTTTTAATCGTGTACAAGAGTCGTTTCACCTATCCGTGGACACACTGTATATAGTTTAGTTAGCGTTCGATTAACTTAGTTTGGTTTCGCTGGGAAATGGCGGCCTGACTTTAGATTGATTGAAAGTAGGGTATATCAATATAAACCTTCCCTGTCTCCCTTCGAGTTTATGGTTCAGTTGACACGAAACAATCATTCTTTCCTTTATATGAGAGTTACCATTAATATACTGTTATATACCTACATTTTGATTAAGCCAAAAATTAATGAACGTTAAGAAACACATATTTCGTGCACAATATATAATATACACACGCAATAGCGTAACGTTAGTACTCTGTATTTTGTTATACTAACGTTATGCTATGTGGTGATAAGATAGTGTAGGATTTATATAAATCTAAAATTGTCCAGTTTGGATAGTACAAACCATGGTCAAGTATTTCCAAAATGCCTTAACAATGTTTCTGCTCAGAACAATGCTTTCTAAACCAGTGCAACCATTTACGGTACACCAAAATAATAAACATAAAATAAAAACACTATTATGTACAAATGTGAACACGACTGACAAAAATGTAAGGTTTAAAAACTCAAAATCAGTGAAACCCAATCACAGTTCAAAGTAAGTAATGTGGATCTTTTTAAATCGACGCATAAACCACAATTCTTCATAAAAAAATTTCTAATAAAATATTTAAAAAACATAATTTAGTTGTGTACAAAGGAACTTGGTCTGTAAATCGATTTACACAAACCATATATCGTTAAGGATAACGACAATGTACTTTTACGATGTACTGCACCTATGTGTTATTATCCACACAGGAAATCAATTTTATTGCAATACGATTATGTTGGTTTATTGCACATAGAATAGAAAACTAAGACATGCTATGCTCTAATTTACATATAATTTATTCAATAGTGAAATTAAATGATAATGATACAATAAATCGATCATGAAATAATTGTTTGAAATAATGTACTTGCCTATTACAGACAGCTATATTTCGTAGGTAAGGCCACAAAATTTATTAGATAATTTATGTGAAGCATATTTAATTTTAGGGAATTTTGTATGCAGAACTAAAATAAAGGCGTAGAACGAGAATTCCAGGATTTCTCTTTTTACGCCTTTTTATTTGATTTTTATTTGTATATAAGTCCATTATAAATAGCAACAGTCTTAACTTAACAGACTTAAAAGAACAAAATTTGGTCAGATATTAGTGAAATAGTTAATAATCTAGTTTACCAATATGGTGAATTTGGGACACTTTTGTTTAGCAATTTCACATATTTTCGCTATTTAAAATTTCACTAGTATCTTTAATAAGAGCGATTGTCACATTAAATAATTTTTCGTTTTCTTTTTTTGCATTTGTAATGTGATCCGCTACTGTGTAAGGGATATAGACGTCCTTGACAACCAATGCATATGGATAAGTAGAGAGCAATTGTAATTTTCATTTCAATTATGCCTGTTTGATAAAGTGTATTTTCTTTATGGAAGAATGAACTTTATATGTACATTTTTTAGTACAGCGGCAACACGATCTCAATTGCTAACATTAACAGTAACGATAATATCATTGCGTGTAGAAGAGAGGCACCATGCCCCATCTTGGATTTTTTGGGAAAAACCCACCATTTTTTATATGCCCACGTGTGGGACGCGTTTTTCCACCCTTATTTTTATGGTTTCTTTTCGGAGGCCTTTTTCAACCCTTGATGGAATTTTCATCCCTAATTACGGCCTCTTTGTTTTTACTCACCCACGTGGGAGACCGTATTTTTCACCCTTATTTATGGTTTCTTTTCGGAAGCGTTTTTCAACCCTTGATTGGAATTTCAATGTTGTACTAAGAGCCTTTTTGGCAGCAATTTTTTTTGTACGTGCTCACGTGAGGGGTATATTTAGGTCTTGAGCTTGGGCTTGGGGAGCTGAGGCAGGATGTTGGCTTCTTTCGGGGATCTTTTTCAACCCTTGATAAATTTTCAAACCTGATTAGTGCCTTTTTGGTTGTATTAAGAGCTGTTCAGCCCCTGGAGGTTAGGCAATTGTGCGTATTCTTTTAATTCCTATCTACAGATTGTAACCTTACGAAATTTTATTTATACATTGGGGTTGTATTCTAATAAGGGGCCCTAATGCTAACTTGTAAGACAGGTGTAGGCCTTCGCCCCATTGCCGTGGCTCCTTGGTGTATGTCAGCTAATTTTATAAGACAAGTGTAGGCCTTCGCCCCCTGTCGCGGCCTTTTTGGTGTAATTGTATGTGAGCCCTAACCTAATTTTATAAGACAAGTGTAGGCCTTCGCCCCCTGTCGTGGCCCCTTGGTGTAATTGTATGTGAGTCCTAACCTAATTTTATAAGACAAGTGTAGGCCTTCGCCCCTGTCGTTACCCCTGATTGGAAATGGTATGGGGATCTAACCTTATAAGACAAGTGTAGGCCTTCGCCCTTGTCGTTACCCCTGGTTGGAAATGGTATTTGTTTTTGTAGGTAATGACTGGTAATTTGAAATTGTATTCTAATAAGGAGGCCTAATGCTATCTTGTAAGATAGATATAGGGCTTCGCAACTTACTGTTGGGACTTCGCCCCGTGACCCCTTGATGTAAAATTTGAATTTGTATTCTAATAAGGAGGCCCTATTGTTAACATGTAAGCCAGCACTTGTGTTAGGGTCTGACTAAGTTGACCATGCACACCTGTCTCTCTCTCTTCCTCTCTCTCTCCCTTTTGGCTCTCTCTCTCTCTCCACACACACACACACACACACACACACACACACAAACAAATTAATTAATTAATTAAGCAGATCAATCTCAAACAAATCAAGAAACCTTGGTCACCCTGTTTAGAACGTAAAATCCTGTTAGGGGTACTTAAGAGTATATTTTCAATATGCTCATAATTATGCAATCGAAAATCGCAAAACACGAAAACTCCCAAACACGAAAAACGAAAAATCGCAAACACGAAAAACGAAAACGAAAATTCGCATACAGGAAAAACGAAAACGAAAATTCCCAAATACGAAAAACGAAATCGACAATCGCAAACACGAAAAACGAAAACGAAAAATCGCAAACACACAAACTCGCAAACACGAAAAATCGAAAACCAAAAATTCGCAAACACCGCAAACACGAAAAACGAAAATTCGTAAATACGAAAAAACGAAATCGAAAAACGCAAACGAAAATTCGCAAACACGAAAAACGCAAACACGAAAAATCGCAAACATGAAAAACAGAAACGAAAAATTCGCAAAACATGAAAAACGAAAATTCGCAAACACGAAAAACGAAAACGAAAATGGCAAACACGCAAATACGAAAACGCACAAAACGAAAACACGCAGACACGCAAAGCTGCAGAATCTAGTCTATAAATAAAATAATTCTTTCTTTATATGCTTTTATTCATTCCTTATACCCAAATGGAAGAGTATCAAAGTTTTCAATTCTCCGTCGCTTAGAATAACTTATTCTATATTGTTTAGATTCAGGTCTACTTAATACATTGTAGCACCTATCTCTAACTATTTTTCTATCATTATATACAAAAAGAGAGTCTTTACTATTACTAAGCACCATATCCTTCATCACTGCAAAGTTTATAACACGAGAGTTTTTATAGTTTAAGATAATACCCTTCACTTTACACACGGATTTAATTGTTTGATCATCGGTTGAAAACACATTATAACTGTAGTTTCGGTCCTGCACTAACAAACTCAGCTCACCGTACGCTTCCAGCTCGTCGGTCATCTGACCAAGGAAATCTCCGCAAGTTGGATTCCAGTCGTCGGGTTTTGCGACAAATATGACACTGTCTGTATCATAATACAGAACGCGGCGGTCTAGTTTCTCCAGGTAACCATATAATTCTAAACGCGCATGAGCTGTCGTGTAACCGGCTATGGACACATTAATAGTTTTTTTTGTGATTCACCTTCACCTTCCGGTCTATCCCAATTACTACATTATCATTAATAGGGATAATGGATTGCACTTGAACCAGAGTATCCATAAACAGTTTGAAAAAGTCCTTTGGCTCGGATACAATACTGCACTGACCAAACTTACCCCAAAAAGAATTCAGCATCAGTTTGGCCAACTACCTTAAACCTGGATTTTTCTTAATATTATTAGCCTCCAGTCGAATTCCCTCCTTCTCATAATATTCTATTATGTACTGAGCCTTCTCGGCCTCTGTCGTGCAATGTCTAGGCCACCCTGAGCATTGCTGCTTGAGTTCCAGGAAATTATGGATGTACCCATTAAAGAATCTTTCCCGTTTCGTCGCTTTATTATAAGTGGTTACCTCATATTCTCCCTCATTTAACTCAGCGCCACAAGTCCTACATAGTGCAAACATCAACTTGCCATGCATTTTTAGGGGCAAAACAGGGTGGTAGAGCTTAGAGGGCGGTAGTACTCGACATTTAACTAAACCCTCCACTGTGTCCAATGAAATGTTCTTACAATCTAAACCTACATGAATTCTCGAATGACCTACAGGATACTTACAATATTTATTTACATAGGGGTATAATGAGCACACGTCATAATACATGATTTTCTCGCTAATACCGTCACAGTCATGATACAGTTTACTGGCATTAGTGCGAACACCGTAAAACGCGTTTCGTGGATTTAAAGGTTAGTCTTCTTGGTCACCTAGATTCTGTATGAATACTCTCAACTCATCATTTGCAAGTATTTGTTTTTTAAATTCGCATTCACGCATTTCCACTAGGTTATACGCGCGCTCGCGTAGAAACTGGGACCTCGCCGCCGTGTTCTCATTTCGGGCGAGCATGGAAGTATTTGCACCAAGCTTAGGATCAATATTAGCCTGGTTGGGAAAACATTCCTCGCAACCGTGCCAATAACACCCCTGAAATTCGTAAACGATATTTGATCCTGCGCAATAACCGTCGACTTTAACGCCTTCAGGTGTTCTAAATTCACGAGCTTTCCCTGCGTTCTGTATGCTCACTTGCTGTGAATGTTCAACCCAGCGTAACCACTGTATTGCGACCTTTGATTGGTTGTCGGCGCGTCTATACCCGCCTTTTGGAATGAGCCCGATTGTGTTTTCTTTGAGGAAAAGCCTACGAAACACTTTATTGCAAGCGCTAACAATTGTAGTAGCCTCCTGAAACGGATCGACCTTATTTTGGGTCGTGAAGGTGGACCAGAACGAGAATCTTAACATCCATTAGGCAATATTTCACAATCTCTTCACTCATCTTAAAAATATGATTACTTTGAGTCGCGTGCCAACCTAAAAGTTTTTGCCCATCATTAGCCGACATCTGATCTGCACAATAATATTCAAGCAGTGGCAAAGGATCCTCGTAATTCTGATGCTCGGATGTGTTGAAGAGAAATGGGAAATACCCCTTGGACTCGGGGAAATTGAAAGTTTTCGGAAATGCCGACAGCGGTGATGGGATGAAATTAAGGGAGTCAATAAACCTAATATCGTCGCACTGAATGGAAGTTAGTTTTAAACCGTTGGTGATGACTTTAGGTCTCCACCGGTTATTATTATCCAGTATACATCTAAGCACAAAACACCCATCGTACCCCTTCATGTTATGCGCAATGCATGTAACTTTAAATTTTCGCGCTCTCTCGGCAACATACGACAGAAACGATTCAATGGGATTTTCCCTGAAAATGTGCACTCTTTCACTATACGTCGAGCATCGCTCATCCAAATTGTCGATGCGCTGAATACAAGTGGAACAAACATTCACGGCCACGCATAGATTGGGCTCATGCAGAAATCGATCATCCGCCCCTCACATACCTTCTCTTGCATGTACTCCAAATCGTAAAAGATAAACATAGATGGTTTACCATTACTACCGTTGCGTCGCACCTTGTTAACAGGCATGTAACAAAGATGACCAATAGGTTTTTCGTTCATGCACGTGGAGCAGTAGCTGTATCCGTACCTATGTTTGCCCTTTACCTTAATGGTTTTCAGACACTTTAAACATCTACGCAATTTTTCACATAGTTTAGCATCCTTATGGTTTCTAAGGCATTCCTGCCCGTAAAAATCTCTTTTGCAATCATTGCACGCAATTTTAGGATTTTGAACAGAACACGGTGGTTTTTGATGACAGCTAGGACACTGATACATACATTTCGCATGCCGTTTTTTTGTTATTACAACGTTTTTTGCACTGTTCGCAGTAATAACTACAAGTAAATGCTGAAGTGAGACTAGTAATTACGTTATAGTGCTCATCTTCGAGTATTAAATTTAAAACTACCCTACTCGGTTCCCTACGACCTTCAAAATAAACTGAATCACCTACGCGCGAATTAAAACTACAATGGTATATGAAGCTAAATGATTTTGAAATGCTTGAATGTGTTCGTATCTACCACCCTGACTAAGATCTATAGCGCTGTTTTGGCAGAGTTGTACAGCTCGTGCCTGAAGTAAGGGATAACCCAATGCCATGCCACTCCGCATTGTATCGGTATTTCTAAACGTTATTGCTAGGACTATGGCTCGTGCTAAACAATTGTTTTCGTTGATTCCTGCTGGTACAACGACAATACCCTGCTTTTTAACCTTACAAAAATCTTCAAATTTTAAACCCGTCAGATTTTTGCGTCCATAGCCTACAGGTACCGACACTCTATCCACATTTAAAACTAACAAGTCACTCGAGAAAAAACTAGCATTGCTCTGCATTACCTTTTCAAGTAGCGACATTATCACTTTCACCGACAGCTGCTCCACTCTTCTAAATGACAGACCAATTGGTTTGTCCGGGAAATTCGGATTTCTTAACGTGATCCCTACACGGTCCGACGGAGCTGCATCCTTGATAGTATATGCATACAACTCCTCGAACGCACTCTACAAAAAGATATGTATTAGATAAATAAGATTTTTAGTAAATGGTATATTTTACCTGTAGCCATATTAAGGGATTATCCTTGCATGTCTCGTCATTAAAACTAAATCTTAATGTTTTACATGTGGTGCTAAATTTTTTTATGAATTTACTATTTGACTCTCCTATTATATTTATATGAATGAATCCCGTTTGGGAGGAGGATGGTCCGGCCTGTTGCTGGGAACCTGAGCCCGATTGGTCTTGCGCCTGTAATGTACTCATTCAGTAAGCGAAACAATAGAAAATTAAAAGACATACCGTTATCAAATCCTGCGCAGCTGTAGTTTCCATCATCTCATCATCGTCAAACACACCCTCCGTGTTTACCTGAGCAGGGCTTTAAACAAATTATTAAACTTAAAAATAAAAAAACAAGCGCATACTTACACTCCACCAACCCGTTATGCAGCCTCCACAAAATCATTATAAACCTTTATCGAATCAATAGTGTCATTTCCACACATCTTATAAGTAGCAATATTACAAGAATTTTTCAACCCCTCTTCGGTTAACGCGCCAGCACTGAACAACTCAAGATTTTGGTTAACGCTTAAAGACTCCATAGCTAAGATAACGTAATGCTCTTCGGAACAGAACTAAATTAGCTAAACTAAGCGCACGCTTTTATAGTATTTTACAAGGTCAAAGGTCAAATTAAGTTGTTTTGAAATTCACAAGGCTAACTTCAAGGCCGATTTCGTCTATGGCTAGCTTCAAGGCCGACGACTTTCTCAAGGTAAATAAGTTTGTTGTAAATAAATAAGAGATCAAAACCTACAAATGGTAGTGTAATAATTTAAATTTTCCTTAGCATGATTAATTAACAGGTATAAATACATGTCAACTTAAACAATTCCAAGGCTGAATTGAAAAATTCGCAAAGCTAACTTTAAGGCCGTCTTCGTCTATGGCTAACTTCAAGACCAATGACTTTCTCAAAGTAAAATAAATATGATGTTTATCTTTTAATACCAAATGACCTTATTGTTGAAGGTGAAGATAATAACGTAATTTGTACATACGAAGCCAAAATGGGCATTAAAAGAAATGTAATAATTATAATAACGTTTTTATTTAGCTAAGCGCTTTTATAATATATTCATCACGACATAAACACTCATTGAAAAATAATTTTAATTAACTAAATGTAAAAATACGCGTGAGCTTAAAATCTAAGACCTTTGTTTTAAAAGAACCCTTTTATCATTTTATTACAGAGCAGTCTTCGGTAGTAATCTTTAAATACATCGGCACTTTTTATTCTTATATTATTTTAACAATTTATATGGACATAATTTAAAAAAAGCCTATTTTACATGTCTGGGCCGATTGACCCTCATAATAAAGCGCTTGATTTTTTAATATTGAAATACACCGGTATATATATTTTAATCATCTTTTTAATATAATATCGTTACTGTTCTTCTTTTAATAGCATGATGGATTTACAGGAGTCCACTAGATAAACATTTCGAAATATCACCTGTACGTGACAAGGACGTGTTTTAACAACCTTGCAATTAGGAGCAGTTGATAACCCTATTAAAACGAAGTGTGAATAATTTTATATGTTCTAGCCATTAAATACATAACCGGCCCCATTCAATAGTGTTATTAACTATTGGAGGTCGTTATTAATTCGTGTATTAGCTGAAGGTTATGTAGGTAGAAGGTTATAACCGGCAATTAAAAAGAAAGTGCAATAACACATATTACAACAAATAATACAAGGTCCACTCTCATGCATTTTATGTATATTGAAACAATTACATGAAATAACCGATAAACCGACTCTAATGATATTTTATTATGAAAACTTGTAATCTATTTATCAGAATACAGATTTTAAGACAAGATCATCTTATAAGCTATCAGATTAGGTTAGGACTCGCATACAATTGTACCCTTCAGCGAAACGTGTCTTACAAGTTAACACCTAATCAATGTATAAATAAATTTCGTATGTTAAACAATCTGTAGATAGGAATTAAAATAAATGTAATAATTTTAATAACAATCTCACTTGATAAAAATACGCTAATAAAGTAATATGGGGAAATACAGTCAATTTTGTCACGCACGTAATTATTACCTAATCAATCCTTCAAATGAGTTATATATCATTCAAATATCTGATAAACAAGCTCTAATAAATATTAATAGTAGACACAGATTAAATAAACTATCTTTTACATGTAATGATTATTTGCGCACCCTTATCAGAATACAGATTTAAGATCATCTCATAGGGTAACAGATTAGGTTGGAGAATTTCCCCCGGGTTAAAAAATAGTTAATTAATTAATAAAAAATAATTAATAAAAAATGATCAACAAAAAACGAGTCCTACACGTAGGCATGAAAAAATCAAAAAGGCCTTAATCAGGGTTGAAATTCCCATCTAGGGTTGAAAATGACCACCGAAAAGAAACCATAAAATAAGGGTGAAAAATACGCCCCCCTCAAGTAAGCTAGTAAAAACAAAAAAGGCCTTAATCAGGGATGAAAATTCCATCAAGGGGTCGAAAAAGGCCTCCGAAAAGAAACCATAGGGGTGAAAATCAAGGGGTTGAAAAAGGCCTCCAAAAAGAAACCATAGGGGTGAAAACCAAGGGGTTGAAAAAGGCCTCCGAAAGGAAATCATAGGGGTGACAATCAAGAAGTTGAAAAAGGCCTCCGAAAAGAAACCATAGGGGTGGAAAAACGCGTCCCACACGTGGGCATATAAAAAATGGTGGGTTTTCCCCAAAAAATCCAAGATGGCGCATGGCGCCTCTCTTCTACTATTGCGTATTAAAAACATTACAATATGGCATTCTTTAATTTATGCACGCGGGCAAGGGCGTGCGCGTGTGAGAGCGCACGCGTGTGTATGATGTTTATTTTTCCAGGTAGTTTTTGGTGTCGTTTCTATATTCCACATGTTCTTACGAGAACTGCTGTAACGTAAACAACGTGTCGATTAATCTCACTGGTCATTATCAAGTATGTTGCTTTAATCTGCTTCTGTGATTAGTATATAATTAATTAAGCTTACATTAGTTATCCCAGTTACCTATTATGAATTTGGGACAATTGTACATTTAGGACTAGAGGTAGTAGGTATATTGAATAACGATCCACGCCCGTATATTAATTACTAGTTAGTATTCAACAATTTTGTATTGCCCTCTCTCCAATACGAATATATTGATTTGAGGTACCAAGGGTAACAGATTTCGAAAAAACCATTTAAAGTATCTAAATTCCATGAAAACCTCCTATCGCAAAGTCAAACCATATACGAGAAAGCAAAAAGGCTAAATTAAAGAATATGTTGAGCACGAAATTCATAGTATCTACGCTATACATAATAAAAAGAGTTGAGAAATGAAAATTCCCAGCAAAGTTAAGCTTTGGAATTTCGAAGAAATTAATCAGAATTACCTGAACGCTAAAAACATACAAAAAAATCATTTTAAATGTTCCTGAAGTTAATCAAAATAAATCTTCTCGTGACCGAATTCAGTTAGACATGGGAACACAAACAGGAACAATGAGAAAGATAGATGCTGAGGAGTTTTTCTGCATCGAAAATCGTACAACCAAGATATGATTTGATAATCAAAAAGCAGTTCAAACGCAATAAAAAAACGGAATAAATTTAAAATCTCATCCTGACAGTACAAATTTATTGACAGATCGACCCAAGGAGCAACTTGGGCACTACAAAAAAGTCAACAGCAACGTTTATCTCGAAATGATGCTGGCGAATTAAATATGCGCTTAAAATAAATAAACGATATTTCAAAGGTCGTTTCTTTAAACTACAAAAGCAAAGAATTTAATTCAAAATTTAATGTATTTGATGTGTTTGTAAGCCCGTTCATACGTGTGAACTATTGCGATTTAATTACGAATCGTACGAAACTAATCGAATGTTCCATCTCCTCAATGAAGGTGTGGGTGCATGCGTGCGAGCGTGCGTGTGTACGTGCGTGCGCACATCGTGTATTTGTATTTATGTTTTATACAAATCTACACGAAAGAATATCAGTAACAGCTATCGTCCTCACTAAAGGAATGAACTTGTTAACAAATAAATAAGGCTTTACGTAGATTTTGTATATAACATAAATCAGAATACACTATTTAACCCAAAAGATAAGTATTTTAATATCTATTTTACACTAAATTAAAATTCAGGATATTGATTTATATAATCGTATCTAGGTTTGTTAAAATTTACTTATCTGTTAAACGGTATGGATTTATATGTTATCCATCGACAACTAATTACTTAATACGTTTGTAATGAATTGTATGCCACGACAGATTTTTCAAAGGCATCCGATCAAATCAATCACGTTCACTTCCAAGCAGATTTACATTATAGGGTTTATTAACAATGTTGCTCTTTTGAAATTTTTCCTCAGCCATCATTACCAGTTTGTTTACTACAAAGAATGCAGTTGCGAAATGTTGAAGGTTACTAGTGATGTTCCACAGGGATCTAATATGGGCCCATAAGGTTCCTCTAAATAAAAGTTATTAACAAAGAAACTGATGAAATAGTATTTCTAAAGTTTTGATAGCTACTGCACTGTTTATCTTTAAAATAATAAATATTGTATCGTAAATAGCATCCGCTTACTCATAATGTTAACCTATACCAATTATACCTAATACAAATTCTACTAATATAAATTTTGAATTATCTTTGAACAACCTATCTATGTTTCATTTACTTTCAATTTAAACAGATACAAGTTGATTTTACCGAAAAGATGAAAATTTAATTTAATTAGTGCATGTGGAGGTCGCGCATAAAAGATTGTAGGTAGCGGGCCGAGCGAAATTTTATTATTGTAATAAACATTTTCAAATCGCAATTGTTACCGCGATAGAAAAGATAATTAATGGGTTTCAATATCTTGACAATAAGTCGTGATTTGATCATGTTATTCGGGATATTTTATTTTATGTAAGAAATATTAGAATGTATGTAACTGATATTTGAGTAAGGGTTGAAAAGAAAAAGAAAAACATATGTTGCAGGTGTTCTCTAGAAACTACATTTACCGAAAGCCTGTGACGAATCGTTGTAAATTCCTATACGCACATTCTTGGTGTAAAAACGTCACTAGTTTAATAATTAATTACGTCGAAAAAGACCGCAAATCAAAAGACATCTTTGTTTGGTACTAGGAAATTCGAGACTTATAAGGTTTGTTACGGACGAATGCATATTTTAAAAATCAATACTTCTTCTAGTAATAAATATGAAAATATTCCCACGTAATATTTCTTTTAAAAACGGGGGTGGATTTGGGAGAAAAAACAGGCAGTTGCAGTTTCGTTTCGATTCAGTTCGGATCGATTTGATTGTTTAATTAAACACCCTCATTGTAAACCGTTCTGTCTATAAATATTTTGTAGTGTACATTTTAGTAAAATTAAAACCAAACTTGGTTTTTGTACTTTTCTGTGTTGGTTGTTAATTAGTCGCCGTATAAATTGACGAATCGCTAAGTATTCGGGTTTTAATAAGCGTGCATGTAAACAGTATATCTATAAATAATCGTTATCGTCCTGGGTTTAAACGGAGTATCTTAATCCGTTAAATATTGGTGGATAAGTGATTCATTCAAGGATTATATTCAAACTTAAGTAGGTATTTGAACGTAAATTAAACACGCAGCAAACAATTCAACAAGCTCATGTAATCTATTAAAAATCAATCATTGCCTTGCAAGAAGTATCTATTAAATTACGCACGCAGCCTCACTAAGTTGAAATCTATTAAAATAAAAGGAGCCCGCTTCAGACAGTACCGTGTCCCTCCTCATTGCATGTGTGAGTTGCCATTGTTAATTTGTTTATTAATATTTGTGTAGAGGAAATAATGCGTAGACTGACGTGGCAGGATATACCTCCGTTAATTCGTTATAAACCAGATCGGGGTTTACAGACACGGGTCCACATGACATTAAAAACACCTCAAATTCCATCTTTACAGTTAAACGGACCCGTTCTTATTGTTTTCTATAGATTAATGGGCAAGTTGAGAAAGGGATGCTGTATTTTATAACGCAGTCACTCAAACTTGCGGGTAAGTTATTGGTCACTTTTTTATGATTTATTTGCACGTTACCCTTGCAAGGATTCGTTTTAATGATGTGTTTTTTAAGTGTCTTTGATTCAGCCAGCTTATTTAGAATTGTTTGTCTACGAACTGATTTTGCTTTATATATGTAATTTATTGTAATTGTACGTATGTACTTTTATGCTTTTATTAACCACACAATTGTGTATGTGTAAATTCCTTGCCTGTTTTTTTAATTCTACGCGCAGATAAACTGCATGGCGTTTCCTTATTATTACCTGTATAATTTTACTGTTTATCGTATTTTATGTGTACCTTAACCTACATTATTATTTTCTTATTTACTTGAACTTAAAGGCCGGCATGATTGGTTGAATAAGGATCACATGTTAGGTGTCACCATTTTTGATTCTGATTTATTTATGACAATTGTGAGTGAGACACCGTTTATTTTTTTGTTTGTGTTTATGTGTAGTTAGTTAATTGCTTTTCATTTTTTTCTTCTCTTAATATGATAATTTTGTACTCACTTAAACCTGATCCAATGGTGTTTTGTTATATATTGAACCCTTTCTTTATTTTTTCTTATTTATGAATAAATTGGATTTTCTTGGTGGTTCTTTCCCAACTTAGCAAAGTACAGGGTTGAACCATCATTGCGCAAAGCTCGTTAGTTCTCTAATTTGCGTAGTTTCATTGTTTACCTATCCCACACGATGCAACACTTAACCTTGTCCAATCCTATCTCATTCACATAACACGGCGTAGCTTACCACTAGACGGCCAATTCTTTTGATCAGAGTTGAGGTTTGCGAGTAATTAAATATCAGACTTGTGAATAAATTCTAATGTTTTAATTATCGCGAGGAAAGCAAATGTAAGGCAAGCAATTGATTTGAGTAATAGTAGTATTATTGTCAGTAAAGTCAAGATATACCCCTTAGCGATTGTTTTGTTCTTAAATTTGCATTATTGCGAATAAGTTCAGATCACACTTTTTAAAGATAGGGTACCTTGGGACACACCAAGATTGTTTTAATAAACTCTCTCTTGAAAGTAAAGGAGGTGTAGAGGAAATTTGAAAGCGATAAGGTTCGGGTATGTAATACGTCCGTAATTGTAAATATTAGGGGATGCAGATAAATAAATCACACTTTATTTAGGGATATAATATTAGTTTTAAATATTTTTGTTAATAAAACTAAGTATGAAGTATGAAAATTCTGTAGAGATTGAACGATTTTGTATTCCACTTCATTAAACAACAAATAATAAGACAATTATGTAAAGGAACAATCGAGTCTAATATTCATTTATCTTTTTATATATATATATATATATATATATATATATATATATATATATATATATATATATATATATATATATATATATATAAAGGAAATGATTATATTTTGGAAGTTTCTGTTTGGCTTAGGGCTGGTTTCTTATAAAATCCATTCATTCATAGGCAGATAATGCAAACATTTTACTGTAAAAGCTGGCAGGAGGCCAAGTCGACGGCTTCGCAAATGATATAGTAAAAAGCGTCTTGTTTGAAACATATAACATTTACTCAACGTGTTGTTTCCGAGAAACAGTTCACATGTAAAATAAACATTTCGTCTTTTATTAATAGTTTAAAATCAAAATCGGCGTAATTATTTTAAGTCAAAAGTCAATTATCTACGTTAATATACCACATTAAATATGATTTAATAAATAACAAACAAAATACATTTTCTCTTATAAAACAATAAGACGCACTAGCTATAAAATGTACCATATGTCATATGAGGTATTTCTAAGATTAAACTTCTCATCCTGAAATGTAACCGCTGAAAAGCAACAAACGCTTTCCTTTGAACTTTGTTACTTATGGGTTCCTCATACTATTCGGCACGTGATAAAATCGTTTTATTCGATACACAGCCGAGTATCAAACTTCCAACGTTGATTATACTTTAACTGTCGATATTTGTTATCGGAAATTGGATATCTTTCTTAATTATTTTACCGGTATTAATTATGATTCAGCCATAATTGCACTTTAAACTTTAGATATGACAATTCAGTATTAAATGGAAATTAATTTTGCAAAATTTCCCTTAATATTAAATATTACTAATGAGACTACATAGTTTTATTTACTCACTTTCTGGAAAAGTACAGATAACGAGTAAAACTATCAGATTCCCTACTTCATAGTTTTAACTTTGGAGAAAATTAAAGTAAATTTAATTTTAATTATTCATTACTTTATTCTTTAACCGTGTCAAAAACTGAGCTACTTTCTTTCTAGATGCACGAATGAATTCATTCCATATTGATTTTCGAACATTCTTTCTTATTATATATATATATATATATATATATATATATATATATATATATATAAATTCTTTTTCTCTTTCTCTTTCTTCACTATGGCACGTGTGTCAATAAAAACGAACAACAAGTTTCAACATTTTCCATATATTTCGAATACGGTTGTATTCATCGTCAGTGGAATTTAACAATAAAAAGAACTAAAATTAATATTAACAATTGACAACTATGACAAATAATTTACAAGGTTACTATTATACATTTTCCAACATATAATTATAATTTATGGGTAAGCTTTCTAAATCTTTTTCACTGTTACAAGAAATTTTGTTATTAATTTTTAGATGTAACATTTCTAAAATTAAGCTTTTTTTTAAATTTGATTCTACATCTAAAATTTTTGTGTTATCATATTGAAAGATGTGTCCTAAATCGTTTGAATGTTTAGCCAAAGCAGTATTTTTAGGTTTAACACGAACATCAGATTTATGTTGTGTTAATCTATTTTTCAAAGGTTGTAAAGATGTTCCTATGTAAACTTTATCACAAGAATCACAAGGAATTTGGTAAATAGTGTTAATTATGTTATTTTTTGAAATATCAAAAACATTTATTGAAAATAATTATCCAAAATCAATAATTTTGAAAATAATTAAACAACAAATTCATTTTTTTTATAATCATTTTTCTACGGATAAAACCTAAGAAAATGACAAAATTACTTTATACCTTCCTATAACAATAAAAATGCTATATAAATCACTTAAAAAATTTAAACTAAATCCGGTATTTTCAATTAATAATAGATGTATAAATTTAATGTCTAAATTAAAATCAAAATTTCGAAAATAACATAACTAACACTATTTACCAAATTCCTTGTGATTCTTCTGATAAAGTTTACATGGAACATCTTTACAACCTTTATATAAGATTAACAAATAAATCTGATGTTCGTTTAAACCTAAAAATTGCTTTGGCTAAACATTCAAACGATTTGATACATCTTTCAACATAATAAATTTTAGATGCAGAATCAAATTTAAAAAAGCAATTTTAGAAATGTTACATATAAAATTAATAACAAAATTTCTTAGTAAAAGTGATTTGATCATAAATTATAATTATATGTATAATGTAACCTTATAAATTATTTGTCATGTTGTCAATTGTTAAATTAATTTTAGTTCAATACTTTATGTAAATTCACTGACGATGTCAAGTATTCGATTTGTTGAAATATTGAAATTGTCGTTTATTTGACAGTACTAGTGAAGAAGAGAATGTATGAAATATTCGTCAAATAACTTATAAATAACTGTCTGTGCCAGTGTCTGTGTCTGTGTTGTGTGGTGTGTGTGTGTGTGTGTGTGTGTGTGTGTGTGTGTGTGTGTGTGTGTGTGTGTGTGTGTGTGTGTGTGTGTGTGGTGTGTGTGTGTGTGTGTGTGTGTGTGTGTGGTGTGTGTGTGTGTGTGTGTGTGTGTGTGTGTGTGTGTGTGAGTGTGTGGTGCGTGCGTGCGTGCGTGTGTGAGTGCGTGAGTGGGTGAGTGTGTGGTGTGTGGTATGTGGTGTGTGTGTGGTGTGTGGTGTAGTGTGTGAGTGTGTGGTGTGGTGTGTGTGTGTGTGGTGTGTGTGTGTGTGTGTGAGTGTGAGTGTGTGAGTGTGTGTGTGTGAGGTGTGAGTGTGTGGTGTGAGGTGTGTGAGTGTGTGAGTGTGTGTGTGTGTGGTGTGTGGTGTGTGTGTGTGTGTGGTGTGTGAGTGTGTGTGAGTGTGTGAGTGTGTGATGTGTGAGTGTGGTGTGAGTGTGTGTGTGTGTGTGTGTGTGCGTGTGTGTGTGTGTGAGGTGTGAGTGTGTGAGTGTGAGTGTGAGTGTGTGAGTGTGTGGTGTGTGGAGTGTGTGGAGTGTGTGAGTGTGTGGTGTGTGTGTGTGAGTGTGTGAGTGTGTGAGTGTGTGAGTGTGTGGTGTGAGTGTGTGAGTGTGTGAGTGTGTGGTGTGTGTGTGAGTGTGTGGTGTGTGGTGTGTGAGTGTGTGGTGTGTGTGTGTGTGTGTGTGGTGTGTAGTGTGTGTGTGTGTGTGTGTGTGTGGTGTGTGTGTGTGAGTGTGTGACTGTATGAGTGTGTAGGTGTGTGAGTGTGTGAGTGTGTGAGCGTGTGGTGTGAGTGTGTGGTGTGAGTGTGTGTGGTGTGTGGTGTGTGAGTGTGTGGTGTGGTGTGTGAGTGTGTGAGTGTGTGTAGGTGTGTGGTGTGTGAGTGTGTGGTGGGTGTGGAGTGTGTGAGTGTGGTGTGTGAGTGTGTGGTGTGTGTGAGTGTGTGAGTGTGTGTGTGTGTGTGAGTGTGTGAGTGTGTGAGTGTGTGAGTGTGTGAGGTGTGTGAGTGTGTGGTGTGTGAGTGTGTGAGTGTTGGAGTGTGGTGTGAGTGTGTGGTGTGGGTGTGTGGGTGTGGGGTGTGAGGTGTGTAGTGTGTGAGTGTGTGTGAGTGTGTGTGTGGTGGTGTGTGAGTGTGTGTGTGTGAGTGTGGGTGGTGTGTGGTGTGTGAGTGTGTGTGAGTGTGTGTGTGTGGTGTGTGAGTGTGTGGAGTGTGGTGTGTGAGTGTGTGAGTGTGGTGTGAGTGTGTGAGTGTGGAGTGTGTGGTGTGTGAGTGTGTGGAGTGTGAGTGTGTGAGTGTGGTGGTGTGAGTGTGGGGTGTGTGAGTGTGTGAGTGTGTGGTGTGGTGTGTGAGTGTGTGGTGTGTGGTGTGTGGTGTGTGGTGTGAGTGTGTGGTGTGTGGTGTGAGTGTGTGGTGTGTGAGTGTGTGAGTGTGGTGTGGGTGTGTGGTGTGTGAGTGTGGTGTGTGGGTGTGTGAGTGTGTGTGTGGTGTGTGGTGGTGTGTGAGTGTGGTGTGTGAGTGTGGTGTGAGTGTGTGAGTGTGTGAGTGTGTGAGTGTGGGGTGTGTGGTGTGTGAGTGGTGTGTGTGTGTGTGAGGTGTGTGGTGGTGTGTGAGTGTGTGAGTGTGTGTGTGTGAGTGTGTGTGTGGTGTGTGTGAGTGTGGTGTGTGAGTGTGTGAGGTGTGTGGTGTGGTGTGTGAGTGTGTGTGGTGTGTGTGTGTGGTGTGAGTGTGTGGGTGTGTGAGTGTGGTGTGTGAGTGTGTGAGTGTGTGTGTGTGTGTGGTGTGTGTGAGTGTGTGTGAGTGTGAGTGTGTGGTGTGTGGTGTGAGTGTGTGGTGTGTGTGAGTGTGTGAGGTGTGGTGTGGTTGTGAGTGTGTGTGTGTGAGTGTGTGGTGTGTGAGTGTGTGGTGTGTGGTGTGTGTGGTGTGTGTGTGGTGTGTGTGTGTGTGGTGTGTGAGTGTGTGGTGTGTGTGTGTGTGCTGTGTGTGGTGTGTGGTGTGTGTGTGTGTGTGTGTGTGTGTGGTGTGTGGGTGTGTGGTGTGTGGTGTGTGGTGTGTGGTGGTGTGAGTGTGTGGTGGTGGTGTGTGGTGGTGTGTGGTGTGTGGTGTGTGGGGTGTGTGGGTGTGTGTGTGTGTGTGTGTGTGAGTGTGGTGTGTGTGGTGTGTGTGTGTGGTGTGTGTGTGAGTGTGTGAGTGTGTGGTGTGTGAGTGTGGGTGTGAGTGTGTGGTGTGTGCAGTGTGTGAGGTGTGATGTGTGGTGTGTGGTGTGTGTGTGTGTGTGGTGTGTGAGTGTGGGTGTGTGTGTGAGTGTGTGGTGTGTGTGTGAGTGTGTGGTGTGTGTGTGTGTGTGTGGTGTGTGTGAGTGTGTGAGTGTGGTGTGGTGTGTGGTGTGTGGTGTGTGTGTGTGGGTGTGTGGTGTGTGAGTGTGTGTGTGTGTGTGGAGTGTGTGGTGTGTGGTGTGTGGTGTGTGAGTGTGTGAGTGTGGAGTGTGTGGTGTGTGTGTGGTGTGTGGTGTGTGTGGTGTGTGGTGGTGTGTGAGTGTGTGTGTGTGTGTGTGTGGGTGTGTGAGTGTGTGAGTGTGTGGTGTGTGGGTGTGTGTGTGTGTGTGTGTGTGTGTGGTGTGTGAGTGTGTGGTGTGTGGTGTGTGTGTGTGAGTGTGTGGTGTGTGGTGTGTGTGTGTGTGTGTGGTG
>JARFJB010002170.1:537500-540000 GCA_036346205.1 Vesta saturnalis | reverse complement strand
TGAGTGTGTGAGTGTGTGAGTGTGTGGTGTGAGTGTGGTGTGTGTGTGTGAGGTGTGGTGAGTGTGTGAGTGTGTGAGTGTGTGAGTGTGTGAGTGTGTGAGTGTGTGAGTGTGTGAGTGTGTGAGTGTGGTGTGTGAGTGTGTGAGTGTGGTGTGTGTGTGTGTGGTGTGTGGAGTGTGTGAGTGTGTGGTGTGTGTGGTGTGAGTGTGTGAGTGTGTGGTGTGTGAGTGTGTGAGTGTGGTGGTGAGTGTGTGAGTGTGTGAGTGTGTGGTGTTGTGGTGTGTGAGTGTGTGAGTGTGTGGTGTGGTGTGTGGTGTGAGTGTTGAGTGTGTGAGTGTGTAGTGTGTGAGTGTGTGAGTGTGGTGTGTGAGTGTGTGAGTGTGTGTGGTGTGTGAGTGTGTGGGTGAGGTGTGTGGTGTGTGGTGTGTGTGTGGTGTGTGAGTGTGTGAGTGTGTGGTGTGTGGTGTGTGGTGTGAGTGTGTGAGTGTGTGGTGTGGTGTGTGTGAGTGTGTGAGTGTGTGAGTGTGGGTGTGAGTGTGTGAGTGTGTGAGTGTGTGAGTGTGTGAGTGTGTGGGTGTGTGGTGTGTGAGTGTGTGGTGTGGTGTGTGAGTGTGTGAGTGTGTGAGTGTGAGTGTGTGTGTGTGTGTGTGTGAGTGTGTGGTGTGTGAGTGTGGTGTGTGAGTGTGTGTGTGTGTGTGAGTGTGTGAGTGTGTGAGTGTGTGTGTGTGTGGTGTGAGTGTGTGAGTGTGTGAGTGTGTGAGTGTGTGAGTGTGTGGTGTGTGGTGTGAGTGTGTGAGTGTGTGAGTGTGTGGGTGTGAGTGTGTGTGGTGTGTGTGTGTGTGGTGTGGTGTGTGGTGTGTGAGTGTGGAGTGTGTGAGTGTGTGAGTGTGAGTGTGTGAGTGTGTGGTGTGGTGTGGGTGTGTGAGTGTGTGAGTGTGTGGTGTGTGAGTGTGTGAGTGTGTGAGTGTGTGAGTGTGTGGTGTGTGAGTGTGTGAGTGTGTGATGTGGTGTGTGAGTGTGTGAGTGTGTGAGTGTGGTGTGTGAGTGTGTGTGTGTGAGTGTGTGGTGTGTGAGTGTGTGAGTGTGTGAGTGTGTGAGTGTGTGGAGTGTGTGAGTGTGTGATGTGTGAGTGTGTGGTGTGTGTGTGGTGTGGTGTGTGAGTGTGTGAGTGTGGTGTGTGGTGTGTGGTGTGTGAGTGTGTGGGGTGTGTGTGTGTGAGTGTGTGAGTGTGTGAGTGTGTGAGTGTGTGATGTGTGTGTGTGAGTGTGTGAGTGTGTGGGGTGTGTGTGTGTGGTGTGTGGTGTGTGGGTGTGTGGGTGTGTGAGGTGTGTGGTGTGGTGTGTGAGTGTGTGAGTGTGTGGTGTGTGTGAGTGTGTGAGTGTGTGAGTGTGAGTGTGTGAGTGTGTGTGTGTGTGAGTGTGTGAGTGTGTGAGTGTGTGAGTGTGTGGGTGTGTGAGTGTGTGGTGTGTGTGAGTGTGTGAGTGTGTGTGAGTGTGTGAGTGTGTGAGTGTGTGAGGTGTGTGGAGTGTGTGAGTGTGTGAGTGTGTGGGTGGTGTGAGTGTGTGGTGTGTGAGTGTGTGAGTGTGTGAGTGTGGGTGTGGTGTGTGTGAGTGTGGTGTGTGTGTGGTGTGTGAGTGTGAGGTGTGTGTGTGTGTGTGAGTGTGTGAGTGTGTGAGTGTGTGGTGTGTGAGTGTGAGTGTGTGGTGTGTGGGTGTGTGTGAGTGTGTGAGTGTGTGAGTGTGTGAGTGTGTGGTGTGTGAGTGTGTGGTGTGTGAGTGTGTGAGTGTGTGAGTGTGTGAGTGTGTGGGTGTGTGAGTGTGTGAGTGTGTGGTGTGGGTGTGTGAGTGTGTGGTGTGGGTGTGTGGGTGTGTGGTGTGTGTGGTGTGGTGTGTGGTGTGTGGTGTGTGTGTGAGGTGTGGTGTGTGGTGTGTGTGTGTGTGGTGTGGTGTGGGGTGTGTGAGTGTGTGGTGTGTGGGTGTGTGGTGTGTGGTGTGTGTGGTGTGTGTGTGTGTGTGGTGTGGGTGTGGGTGTGGTGGGTGTGGGTGTGGTGTGTGGGTGTGGTGTGTGAGTGTGTGGGTGTGTGTGGTGTGTGTGTGTGGTGTGGGTGGTGAGGTGTGGTGTGTGGTGTGTGGGTGTGTGGTGTGTGAGTGTGTGGGGTGTGGGTGTGTGGGTGTGTGGTGTGTGGTGTGTGAGTGTGTGGTGTGTGAGTGTGGTGTGTGGTGTGTGTGTGTGTGGTGTGGTGTGTGAGTGTGTGAGTGTGTGAGTGTGTGAGTGTGTGTGGTGTGTGGTGTGTGGTGTGTGGTGTGTGTGTGTGTGTGTGGTGTGTGAGTGTGTGGTGTGTGTGAGTGTGTGGAGGTGTGTGGGTGTGGTGTGTGGTGTGTGGGTGTGTGAGTGTGTGTGTGTGTGGTGTGAGTGTGTGTGTTGTGAGGTGTGGTGTGTGTGTGTGGTGTGTGAGTGTGTGGGTGTGTGGTGTGTGAGTGTGTGAGTGTGTGGTGTGTG